>CAJNOL010005374.1:0-11822 GCA_905250125.1 Rotaria sordida | reverse complement strand
GCCGATGATATATAAATTTGGTGGTATTTTCATGGACCCTCTCTTAATGACATTATATCTTACCGAATCCTTTGAAATTATGCAAATTATGAACAAATCCAAACTAAATCCAAATCAAAACCTCCAAGCCCAAATCTATGTTTAAACATAGACTACAAATCGAAGCCTGAATCCAAATATTGCATACAAATCCAAATCGAAATCTATCTCAAGATCTGCTGCATCCATAATATGAGGAGAGCTATAATAAATATCCTGCGATTCGCAGATGGCGCTAATCTGCTAACTGAGAAATGTGAATCACTCTATCAGCAAATCCGAAAAGTAAAAGAAATTGCCGAGAAAGCAGGACTAAAAATAAACATACGAAAAACAAAGACGATAGTATTCGGTAATAAAAACATCGATCAAAACGCTCATATTGGAGGCGAAGCTATCGATAATGTCGAAAAATATGAATACCTTGGAAGTCGGTAACGTAGGACAATGACGGCTCGGAAGACATAATACAAAGAATTGCCAAACCAGTTGGGTCACTGTCTTCTTTAAAACGTACGTAGAAGTGAAAAGCTAACAAGAGAGAACAAGATCAGGACCCTCAAGACGTGCGTCTTCAGTGTGCTTTTGCATGGTTCAGAAATACGGAATTTAAAAGTTAATAAAAGAAAACTGCTAGCATTCGAGATGAAGTGCTACCGGAGAATATTGAAAATCACCTACAAAGATATGACACAAAATGCTGACATTAGCAAGGAAATAAAGGCACAAAAAACTGTCATAGAAACGATAATGAAAAGAAAACTTAGGCTGTTGTGTCATATCTGCGGGATGGATGACAGCAGACTCCTAAAACACACACTATTTGTGACAACGGAAAGTAAATCTAAGAGAGGAAGACCGTGTAAGGGATGACTAGATGACATCACTGAGTGGTGTAATATGAAGCCCCAAGACTTGTTCTACCTAGCCCAGAAAGGAAAATGGTGAAGAAAATCGAATATAGCCGTGGTTGGCCTCAACGGGTAATAAATCTACGGAACACTATTACTATTATTTTTATAAGGCCGTTTACGACCGTATCTGATCGTCGGAAAGCTCATCCTGGGATATATTGGAAAGACATCGAAATGAAACACAGAAAAACACAAGATTTATCCCAAAACTGAATACGATCGGAAAATCACCAAAGTCAAACAACGAAAGTCTTACTTTACTCAACTGAGTTGGCTGCCATAAAAATAGAATAGGTGAAATATAACAATATGATGTTGCGTTCTACACCTTTTATACAAAGTTGCTCTCTTCTAGTGACTATTTTTTCATCTTTCTGTTCATGAAAGAGAAACATAGAATAACGACGTGCGTAATTCACCATTCGATCGTGCATGTAAACAAACCCTCCAGGTCGTTGGTGTACTGCACGAAATGCAAAAGTCTCATTGCGCCATTCTGTTTCAATTGTGAATGTTTATCAGATAAAAGACGTCCGTGGAAAAGAAAAAAAAACACTTTCTCTCATCACAGTAATGGGTGTTTACACACAAATACAGTAACGAATAGTATGAAATATGCACACAAGGGCGTGCGTGACGGTGCAGGTGGAGGTGTAGGCATCACAGCGTGAATCTGCGAGTGCGTGCATATAGGGTCTGGATGCGGGTGTGCGTGTGGGTGTGGATGGGTGGTGCGCATGAGGGTGAGCGTGAATACTATTCTAATCCGCACCTCCACCAACACACCCACACCCGCACTCACTACACCCAGATCCGTACCGACACCCACACCCACACCCACACCCTCAATATATGCGATTTCAAAGAGTTCATTGGCTACAAAACACATCTATTGGATTTTGAAAAGTGTTAAGAGGATAAAGCGATATTTATCAATCCCATTCGACTCTTTCCTTCGTTTCTTATTGAAATATGTATTCGAAAAGTCTCCTTATGAGTCTCACTTATTCTACTATGGAATAATATTTTTTAGTAATCCTTAGCTTAATTGTTGAATGCGAATATCTCTCGAAAGAAATCTCACATCCACTCCAAATGAAAACTGAAAAGTTATGAGTGTATAGAATAATATGCCGTTGTTGATTGAAATGCTTTTTCTGCATCGTACACTGTTTGTTTAATTTGTTTTTATGCCATGTTGGTTACTTTAACAGTATCCCAGGTCCATCATTCCGGTCGTCTGAAACGACGTCTTAAAAGGCCTAAAACGGTGAAAAAACGACGTAATTAATGCCCTAAACGATGAAAAACGATCGCCGTTTTTCACCGTTTTTTGACCGCTTTCCGTCAGCTCGGATTGAGGGCCGTTTTTCCCCGGAATGTAAACGACGCCGTTTAAGGCCGTTTCCGGCGAGCAACGATGAGTAGTATTATGGCAGTATTCTCGTCCTATAGTGTCTTATTTACACCGGGTTTTCTCGTTTACGACTTTATATATCTTTTGCCGTCTGTCCTCAGTGAAGAGGAGCACAATATTTCGTCCCCTCCTCACCTTCCGTAAACACAACAAACATTATTTATTTATTTAACTAAAATACTTACTACTATATATTTCATTGAGATAAATCTAAATAAAAAAGTAATAAATTTATTTATTTAAATAAAATACTTACTGTTAAACAGTTAGTTGTGATAAATCTAAACAAAAACAAATATATTTAAGCAAAATACTTACTATTGAATATATCGATGAAATATACCTAATTAAAAAAATACATGTATTTATTTAAATAAAATACTTACTGTTTTGTATCTCATTAAGATAAATCTAAATAAAAAAAATATATTTATTTATTTCAATTCAATACCACTAAATATTTCATTGAGATAAATCTAAATAAAAATAAAAAATAAGTATACTTATTCAAATACAATACTTACAGTTGAACTAGATGGTGAAAAGAATCTGAATAAAAAAAAATATAATTTTTTTTTAAATACGTAACGACCAATCAATTATAGATCATTAGAAAGTGTCTAATGATGATTTTAGGACACTTTTTGAAACGATAAAAAACGGTGTGGAAACGGCAAAAAAACGACGGTCATAACGACAATCGTTTCCGCTAGTGCGTAAACGATCACCGTAAAGATCATCGTTTATCGTCGTATTTCTCCGTTTTACGGCAAACCGTAAACGATCATCGTAACAACAGCCGTTTTTCACCGTTTTCAAGTCGTTTAAGGCAGTTTACGAGCCGTTCTGTACGACATGGGATGTTGACTATTTTTAGTTCGATTTTTGCCTGCTTTGCCTCTCTTTTTCTTTCGTCTTTTTTCTTTAAATTCTTTTTAAAAATGTGCTCTCTCAAAAATTATTACACATAGCAACAGTGAAAAAGAAACAAAAAAAGTTTGTTATGTAAAAAACTTCATTTCAATAAGATTTTGAATTACAACTTTTACAAAACTATGAATAAAAGAAGATTATTAACTCAAATAGAAATATACTCAATGTATGCTGTAACAAAATATACAATTTTTAATAGGTGTTCAGAGAAGAGACATGAATGAATAATACCTTTTATTCCCTGCTGTTAATTATTTGTGTCTCGTATGAATGAAAGATTGATAAAAAAAAACTATTCTTTCCTTCTCATTATTCATGTCATGGAATAAATTATCAAACTTTATTTTCATTTCCAACAGGATTAAAATAAAATAAAGTTTATTAAATTATAATTCATGAAGCAAAGAATATAAATAGTGATCGATACAAAATAAGTTATAAGTCTAAACTTTTATTCGAATGTAGAATTAATTATTACAACAACTGCATGTTTCTAAGTATGTATAAGTCAGATATTCTAAAAGGAAGAACATGACATACAGTTGTTGATAGTTTGTTGATGTGCTTCGTCCATATTGAAATAGATGCAAAAATGAATGACTAGAGCAAAAGACAAGACGAAATAAATACATAAAAAAAATAATGTTATTACTTTTTTGCCATTAATAGACGGAGATATAATTGTAGGTAAAAATAGATGAAGACACATTGAATCGTATAGTACAAGTTTTTACGACTTGATGTTTTTTCAAGGTTTTCAATTAACCTTTTCGAAAACTAACATATCCTGTGAGGTGACTACAATATCAGGTATGCATCCAAATCGCTAGTGGAAAATCTATAAAACTACGCGGAAGTCTCAGATTTTTAGACTTAAGTATTCTAGTCGAAATTCTCGACCGATGTTTCAAGCAATTGCTGTGAAAAAAAAACCAACACATTTTTGGTTTTTCTGAAAATAGCTTATTTTTCAAGGAGATGATGACAGAAATCATCAAAAAAATTTGGCAAAAAAGGAGATGCTAAATAAAAAAAGCTTATTGTTTCTGAAAGAGTAGATCACGAACTATCTTTCTCTACATTTATCTTAATTTCGACCATTCTGACGGAAATTGACTTTTTTGGCGAAGAAGAAGACCTTAAATGGATTGTATGATAATAAATTATACTGGCAACAATAAGTAAATATTCAAAATCTCAGTCGAAGTTTGTCTAAGAAGAACGAAAAAAAAAATTCTCAAATTAATAAATATTGACATTATACTCTGTGTCATGAAAATTGAACGAAGCATAAAGTCAATTGTAGTTACCGCGACGATGCTTTTACAATGTATTATTACTTTTCATTTTTCTCTCCAAACATCGTGAGTAATCTACCGTATAAAGCAAAAAGAAACATATTAAAACGAAAGAACCCCAACCGCACACACAGACACTTTAAAATAACCATACATTTCAACAGAATAAATATATTAAAACTTTTCATTCATGTCGATGAATATTATTTCAAACTTTCCTACATTATCAACAAGATTCCTTGATCGGATTCTTGTCAATCTTAACTATTTAACTATTTTATGCTCGATACGATATCAGGTAAGTTATTTCTATATCTGAAGTTTTTATTTTCATTCTCTGCAAAATATTACCCGTTTCTATATCATATCTTATGTGCGTTTGGCTATAGTATGCAGGAGAGAAGAGCAACATTCACACTCCATACCCACATCGATTCCTACCCATACTCCTCACCTCATACCAGCGCCACCGACACATCCACCCCAAATATACATAAAGAATTTGAAAAGAAATTTTTGCAATATAGTCATTTTCTTTCCAGTCGACATCTCGTGGCATTTTCTATTTTGTCATGGCACTTATTCTATTTGGCTCCATTCTTTTCATATTACCAAGATTTGACAGTGTCAATTTAATGAACCCGAGTCTTAGGATGGGTAGTTATGCTAGAAAAAGAATTATTTGTAATATTACTATTAGCAATAAAACAACATTAAAGATTCTTCCGATTATAAAAACTTATGAAAATTCAACTGCATACGGTGTTAATTATAGTAAATATACTTCTTATTTATTGAAGCGAAATTCTTTTGATAATTTAAGTCAATTTATTAATTATGTCAAACAGAAGGTAATGTCACGAAAAATCATACATCAACCGCCAGGACGATTTCTAACAACAGTTTTTCATTTTCCACCATATCCAGATATGATTGTTCCATATTGTGATGGTCTTTGGATGGAATTTGGAGTATTTAGTGGTCATACCTTGAATCATGTTGCACGATGGAGATCACTCTATTGTGGAAATAATAGTGGTCTCGTCTATGGTTTTGATACATTTACTGGTTTGCCAACTGATTGGCGGCCAGGATTTCCCAAGGGCGCCTCTGCTGTTAATCATAGTCAACTTCATATTGAATCAAATGTAGCATTGGTCAAAGGACTTTTTATAGATTCACTTCCACAAGAACTTTTGAAACATAAACACACACCAATCTCATATGTTCATATTGACTGTGATATTTATGAAGGTGCACGAGATATACTTTTCCTATTGGCAAGTCGATTTGTAAGAGGAACATTACTAATCTTCGATGAACTCTTTAATTATTCACAACATGGAAAACATGAAATTAAAGCATTATTTGAATTTTTGGTAGCAAATTATAATCTACAACTGGAAGTACTTGGTTCAGCGTATCCTATTGCATTTGATGATATTGAAGGAAGTTGGGAATCACAATCAACGGATTTTGTCGTTGTATAACAAGTTTAAAATAAGTGTTTCTGAAGGGCATACGAAGTTATGAGATACAAAGAACGCAATTTTAGATTGGTATGTGGAAGACATTGACTTTCAAAGAGAAATGCACTTATGGTAGAATGTCATCTTTTTATAGATTTTTTTAAAATGTGCTGCTTCCTATTACGTTGAAAAAAAAAGAAATGAAATCGATACGATTTTTTAATTTTGGTTTTTGAAAGATTTAGAGTCTATTAATCATGTTCGCCTGATTCAAAATTCTTCTAATCTGTTAGCTATCATCTTCGAATACTTTTCTGACAGCTAATAAACGTGCTCATCATCATCTGATTACAGAAAGTTCGTTTGAAATAGGAACGAACAATAACAACACTACATTCCATTTTTCTGGATGCAAAACATTTCAAAGAACAAGCATTCGAAGAAAATACTTGTTCTTTTGAAAGAATGCAATGCTAGAACTATGGAGAAATTTAATATTCTTGATACTTCTCAAATATATACAGAATATTTTTCTATAATTCAAGGAAAATAGTAAGTTATAAGGCGAGGTTGTCTATCTCGTCATCCCACCTCAAAACAATGCGATCAATACGTTACGATAGGAATTTAGATACATGATTTTAATGCCGCTGACAATCATAGTAACATTGGCGAAGATTCAAGAGTTAATCTTAATAAGAAGAGATCACAATGAATTGATATCGTATGAGAGTTAACAAGGAATGATGATATTTATTTAATATTAGCTACTCGCTTTAGTATAATTATCATACTTGGATTACATTGTATGGTTATCCAAATAATATTTAGAAATTCTCTATTTTAAAATTAGATGTTTTTATTAGAATATTGTCTCATTTTAAAATAACAAAGTATGTATCTCTAAAACATCTATTTTCTTAATTAAATCATATCTATTTAGGTACAGAGATATGCTAACATTTTCTAAATTAAAATAATTTCATCAATTTTTATATAATTGAATTAATTATGTCTTCTGCATAGATTCTATAGTTATAAAATAGTCAAGTATATGCTTATTGTTATGATGACGGCGATAGCTGTTGAATATTTAACTCCTTGGGTCTATGATGTTGACACATATTATAAAGCAGGTCTGATAATTGTCCATTTATTCATCTGGCAGCTGATCGAACTTGTATTCCAACGGATGTGGCACGACTTGCATCACCTATTCTACTTTTCGAACAAGAACCATTATGTGTGTTCGTTGCATTAGGTGTTCATTAACAGATGATATTATGGAAAAGTTTATATCATCTTTTTTTTTTCTTCTTAGGTCTGGAATTCCACTCCACTTCTTTTTCCTCCTTTTCCTCTTTTCTCACGACAAAGTAGGCTGCTGGCGAAAACATTCTTGAATATATTGATTAACGTTACTATATCATACAAAAATATCACATAACACAAACTGATGTGTCGATTAATCGAGTTGTATAGTTACGGAGACTAAAGTATATAACTTTAGTGATCAACTCCAGCAATATTTTATATTCCTAATTGAGACTCAATTTTTATAGTTTTCTAGAGGAGGCAAAATCATTTAATTATATTTCCGATGTGAATTTATCATTTTCTCACGATCTGGCAAGTTGTTCTGGTTAAGATTAACATGTAAAATGATAATCTTGAGCTTACTTTTCTTGACCATTTTTCTCGGCACCAGAGAGGCTTATGATGTAAATTTAATAATGGATAACTAACTCATAGTGTAACACATGCGTCAAAGTGAGAAGAAGTCTCTAGAATGGCTAGACCTATCATAAAATTCTTTCAGATCCGACAGGATTTCTTCGGCAAGATAGTTTCCGGCAGTATGATGTCATAAGTTGAAGACTTCTGCTTATCAGACACCGATAAAGGTTCTCATGTTGTATTCGGCAATATTTGATCCTTCAAAATTACTGTGTTCATTACAGACTCTGTAGTATGCTGCCAGATTATCTTATGCGATTGATTTACAGTCAAAACGAAGTAATCCTTCTCCTTCCGAGTTTCTCCGTGTACAATCACATTTTGGACGATCGTATGTCTCTCCAATCCGTACATGGAGAAATATAATCGTATGCGAAGAAATACAGAGTAAAATGAAAGCCGTAGACGAGCTTTGTTTGTCCATGAACGATCGTATTTCTCCGATTACAAGCGTGTTTGCTTGACATAGGTTAATATTGACAACGATTTGATGATACTTGGACGAAATCAGATATGATAGAATGCGATAGCAATAAACAGGGACACCCCGATGATCAAAACGTAGGGGATCATAAAATCTACCCAATACAAACAAGTTCTTTTCTACAGAACGCAGAAATATGACCATATTTCACTGAGAAAAATCAAGCGTTTTCGATAGCACGGTGTCAAACGATTTCTTACAAATCCGCTGTCTAGACACCATTGCAACGCATGTATTAATTTACGCTAGGAAACGGAAAAATGAAACTGACTTGTGAAAAATGATCAAAATCATGGAAGAATTGGTGGAAATTGAAAAAAACAAAAAAATACCTTTCCTACATGCACAGTCATCTGAAAAAAAGAATAAAAAGCAAAAAAGATATTTAATGAATTCTGATCGTTTCTATTTCTGTGTGCCTACTTAGTGAGACAGAGTAATATTATAGTCAGATACTACGCAAATAGAATAGACTATTCTTCTAATGTTTTTCCGTTTTCTAATGCATACATAACTAATTGTACAAACATCTCAATCAACAAGCGGAAGCTTCGTTTCTTTTTTAACTTGTTCAAATCATATTCAACGTGTATTGATAACGTACGAGTTTTATTGGATTTATACTACTATTGTGCCGGTGGGTTTTAATTTTCTTCGGACGAAAACTGTATGCCTTTTTTTCTCTTTTTTTACAAAGTGTTGGTGGAATGCCAGTTCTTAGGTTTATATTGTTGTAATACGATCAATATTTTGGATTATATAACAAAAATCAAAATCATATGATCTTGATATAGTTGTAGGAGAATATTTGAATAATACAGAATTAAAACAATGTACGAAATGTATATTAGCTATTTACGATGATATTAACATAGTTTTCTAAGATCTCAACCTTATATATTTCTATGATCAAAGCATAATTCATAGTTTTTTTTCACACGCGATATAAATAATCCGTTTAACATATGCAATTTTTTTTTTGTGAAGCTGTCTTATT
This sequence comes from Rotaria sordida, assembly GCA_905250125.1. NCBI lineage: Eukaryota > Metazoa > Rotifera > Eurotatoria > Philodinida > Philodinidae > Rotaria > Rotaria sordida. The sequence goes on along the minus strand of CAJNOL010005374.1, from coordinate 2,534 downwards.
AACCTTCTTGATTGTTCAAGTAATATTCACTAGCATAAATGAAAAAATAAGATAATGAATAATAAGTGAAAATTCTTTTTGATTGAAACAACATAAGCTGTTCGTATAGAAATGAAGAATGATTATTTCGATACGAATCCCTGGATATGTCTCAAGAAATGTGCTTCTTCTTTTTTTTTCTTTTTCTCTCTCGATAGACATAATAGTCAGTAATATATTTTTCAACCCTGTAGTGGGCACGTTTATCTATTGTAATGAATTCCATGATATCAATGTTGCGTTATAATTTTATTATACTAGAACTTATTGCACTAATATTAGCAAGTATTGCTATTTCAACTTGGTGAGTGTTTTTTTTTTTTATTAAGATTCTAAAATATTTTATTTATTAAAGTTCATGGGAAAAAGTTATATTGAAAGATTATGAAGCTGTTCAAGCTATTTATCAATCACCATTATTAACAGCATTAACAACTTATGATAATATAAAAATTAATTATGAAAATGCTACTGGTTATATATTAAAGATTAATTCAGGATTAATGGATATTTGTACATATCTTCGTCAACCAAATCATAAATCATTTGGATCCGGTCATTGTAAACAAATAATTGCTCGACCTTCTATTGGTAAGAAATTCATTGTGTATATGTTATTAAAAAAAAAAAAAAAGAATTATTTTCTATAGGTCTTGCTATTATTGGTATAATATGTCTTGTCATAGGAATAGTTTGTACTGGTAAAATATGTTTTATATATTTATTTTTATATAAATTATTTAAATAGGTTTTGCTGATGAAGAAAATTGTAATAATCGTGAAGCAATTTGGTTATTTTATTGTTCAGCTATTTTTACTGGATTAGGTGGTCTATTTCTTTTTACATCTCATTGGACATATTCAATAAGTTCAGAATTACAATTACCAACAATATATATTCGATATGGATTTTCTACTTATTTAATTGTTATATCAGCTATTATAAGTTTACTTTCAATGAGTCTTGTTCTTTGGCGAATGGTAAGTATTTAGATTTTTTTTTGTTTAGATGATAAACTTGAACACAAAAAAAAAAAACGTAATTTATTTATAAAACAGTATCTACGCAGGGTTTATGGCAATCATCAATCAAAAATGAATTCTACTAAACGACATGTGTATCGAAAAATATCAAATCGTCATTTATGAATGAATGATTTTTATTTCTTCATTCTTTTCGATATGTATTTTTTTTTTCATTTTATATTCATTATAGACTATATCTTAATTGTATTATTCGTGTTTTGTTTTTTAATATGATTTATTTTGATTTTGTGAAATTAACCTGTGACAATAAACTAGAATATGAAGAATTTGTAATAAAAAAATATGATAATAGATTAAATTGCTTCTTGCCAGATTGAACTTGATTATTAACACTTTTTGATAGATCGATGATGCTAACATTAGAAACCAGCGTGAATTTTTTAGATACAATGATTTTTCGCTTGGGTATCCATCTGCAACATGAAAAAGTACTGGTAGTATGAAAGGGATGTGGATATTGATATTCATTTGAACTCTATTCACACCTATACCCTTCGAAATCTATCACGGAATAATAAACTGTGGTAAACCTTTTCAGATAGATAGACGATGGTATGAGGAACAAATATTTGCTTCGCTCTCGAAGTTCGCAGGCTAATTTTGTATTTCTCTTGTTTTCTTATGTATGTTTGTTAGGACTTTCTCATTCGGACAATCTTTCCACAAGCATTCTTATTTAGAATGTTGTCAATTAATTGCAAACTATTGCTCATAACTGAATCATTTTTCAATCTTTTTGAAAACTTCTTGCAACACGTGATAGACAAAACATATATGCTCTTAAACATCTATTTTGAACTAGATTGGACGTTGTTTCGCTGATATCTCAGCGTAGAAATACAACTGAATGAAAAGTACGTTCTAATTCCGGACATACAATCTATACTCTAGTATCTTTACATTTATTTATTTAACAGTCATTTTAGGCACATATAATATGACTCATTTTATAATAGTTTCAAAAATATTTCTCTCCGAAACAACTATGATAATATATTTTCATGCAAACTTTGCGAGAAATAGCAATAAGTTTAAATTCGTTGGCTATCTCGATCAGAGTAGGTTTTCTCCATAGTCAAGTGTATGACTTATCGATGAAATCGAATACATCCTCTCACAAAGTATCCAATCAATCGTGAAAGCCTATAACATGCGTACACATGCAAGAATTTCTTGAAAGTTTACATTTGTACGGAAAATTTCCTGAAACTATTGCATACGTGTGTATGTGGATTGAAGCTCACGTATGTAAACATATTTGCTAATTATAATCGATAACATATATATGTGTCGAATTAATTTGAAAAGAGACATGGTCTATTGTTTGCATCGAAAATTCAAATATGAATTTATCATTTGAGTCAGATCGAAATTCACTACGAGAGGAAATCTTTATTTTTAAAGTCCGATGAAACATTTCTTTCAATGATTGTTTTTTTTTCTCGATT
>CAJNOL010005373.1:485-11826 GCA_905250125.1 Rotaria sordida | reverse complement strand
CCCCACATGGGAATTTGGACATTACGTTTGAGAGGTTTTAATCAAACACCGACTGATCATTATATGACACCATTCTATCGATTACCAACAACAAGATCTTTCTTGTATGCACAAAACACCTATTGCTTTGGCAATCAAACATCGTTCGAATTATTTCTTTCATATATCCGCCAATTTTGGAAGTCGTATTCGACAGATAACAAATTTTTTTTTGGTTTCTTCAAACAGTATACACATAATGATTATTCACGAGGTTCGTTGACCGATGCACCTATACTTGATCTACTTCGCACACTACGTAAATCTGGCCAATTTGAACGTACTGTTTTCATTCTTATGACAGATCATGGAGCACGATTTTCAGCAGCTCGTCGTACACCACAGGGCACAGTAGAAGAACGTTTACCATTTATGAGCTTCATTTTACCCTCAATCTTTCGGCAAAAGTATCCACGCGCAGTCAATGCACTTCGAACGAATATTAATCGTTTGACGACCCCACTTGATGTTTATGCTACACTTCTGTCTCTACTTGATATGAACAAAGAGAGCAGTACAAATAATGCCAATATTAAACAACGAGCTATCTCTCTGTTTAATGTTATACCAGCACAACGAACATGTGATCATATTAAACTGCCACCACACTGGTGTTCATGTCTGCAATGGCAACAAGTTAATGCGAATGATATCAAAATTAAACAGGCAGCCGAATACATTGTCAATTATATCAATCAACTTCTTTCAACTGTAAGCCGATCGTTATGTCATCATCTTATACTTGACTCAATTCATAGTGCACAAATGTATAGACCTAACAAAAATTTTTCAGCACCACTAGAGCGAGGTGTTCGAGTACTTACCCATTGGAATAGAGCGAATGATGTTGTTTTCTATCAAATTACTTTTGGAACAAAACCGAATGAAGCTATATATGAGGCAACAATTCAATACACAAGTCGAACGGGTAGTTTCAGTACTGATCATACTCATATTAGTCGTCTCAATGCTTACAAATCATCGGCTAACTGTATCGTACGAAGCTATCCACATCTGCGAAAATTTTGTTTTTGTATCAAATAAGTTTTTCAGATGGTTTGTTTTCTTGACTAAAGGGTGGTTGGTATGAAAATAAAATGGGTTTGCCTACGTGCTTACTTGTATGTTTGCTTGCACGGGTGTGGGTGTGGGTTGATGCGGGGTGTGGATATAACTAGTCTTAAAGAGAAGATCCACAATCATACCAGCACCCACATCCATATCCGTCCACACCCGAAAAGTATAAACGGTGTGGTAGAATAATAAACCGACTTCGCTAGATTTTTTTTAAGGTCTCCATCCATACTTATAGTTTTTGACTAAAATTTTTTGTTAGAAAGATAAAAACCAACTCTTACTAATAAGTTACCATTTATGTACAATCATGTGTGCTCTATGTAATGGAGCACGAGAAAGATTATATTATTTGAAAACTATCTGTAAAAAATCTATTCCTTGTAGCAGATATCAGCATATGTCATAGTCAAATAGAAAAAGCATTTATTTGAAGCCTAGATAGACTTTCATATTGTAAGTTAGTAGCTTTTAAACAAATAAAAACATTCTAAATTCTTTTCAGAAAATCCAAAAAAGTTAAGCTTCTTTTGTGCTTTAGAAATTCGTAAGAGAGGGTTCGCCAGAACATCAACTAAGCCAACCGCCGCTAAATTTTTTTCCTGATTTTTTTTAGCCCAAACAAAAGATCATATCAACAAACCTATAAATCTAAAATATCACCTTTTTCTAGCATAATGGTGAAAAATGACGAAGACCACAATCATCGATTGTTTGTAGTTGAACCATAAAAATTTTAAAAATTTTAAAAAATGGCTTTTTTCACATTTTGATGGAATTTTGAGATTTTCTCTGCTTCTGTTCATTGCTTTACGTTGGAAGAACTCTCAAAAGATGCAAAAAACAGTTTTCTATAAAATAAGGTATTTCAATAGCTATTAGAATGAATTTTAGTAATTGAGTGTGCCTCTAAAAGAGAGAAGAGGTCTATGATTCACAGTAGTGATTTGGCTAGTAATTTGCCACTAGCCTCGTCGAATGGTTCCATCCTAAATAATTGAATCCAGTTTCTAAAAGCCCTTGAAATTCTGGATCTTTTGATGTATTACTCAATGTGCAACGAGATGGTCCTCGATTTTTAGTACGCACCACAATTGGTGCACTATGATGCTCCTCAGTAGTCATTGTAGTCGGTAATCAGATATTATATAGGCTGTGCTTGTTCGCAATAAAAAAATTGGTTTCAAATTCATAATTAACATAAAAACTTATGTAGATTAGACTATATTTGATAGTTCTTTAAACATACTATACTTGATTTCCATGCTCCAACGTCTTGTTTTCATATGGGATCTTATACTGTGTTCTATATGTGACTTGCATGAGCTACATTGAATAAGCATTTTGTAAATCTAATTATATAAATTTGTACAGATTTTCAACGACTACATGATGTATTATCTCTTTGTTTAATTCCATTTCATTCAGGTATTAACAAGTTCTATTTTCATCCAGAGTTATTATACAAGACATGCATGTGCAAACACATTTATATATACATATTCTTTCACAGAAACGTTTCATACAGTGTCAGTTGATATGAAAAAAATATAATTATTATTTCTTATTTTTATAATATTTTCAAAACTATAAACCATTTGAGCAATTATCTAGAAAAATCGTTCAAAATTATTTCCAGAAATGAAAATATTACTACAAGCAAATATGAAAATCATTTCTTATTAATAAATGTCGTTTTATGTAGACCAAATTTTGCATAACCAGAAATATTGTAATTCTCATACAAATATTAATGATAGAAGAGAAATGAATCGATCATTTACTATACATAGGTATGAATTTATTGTAAGTGTTCATCCTTATAATTCAATTCGTAATTTTCAATCATCAACTTCATGTTAGGATTATTCTACAACAAAGTTTCCTCTCGCAGATAGATACTATTATTAATTATGGGTAGCCAAAAAAGATCCACATTATATACTCAAAGTGTATTAGTAAGCTCGTGAATTACATTATATCTTCACAACGTTTTGTATCTAAATCAAAGTATTTTAATAAAAATTGATCATATACGATTTTCACGAATAATTATACCAAAAAAAGTTTATCATACTGTATGTTTTTCTTGATTCTCCCAACTAAGGTCGAAAGTAAAAATGTCGAAAGTAAAAAGATCGAACGAAAAATATCGAAAATAAAACGTCGAAGTATAAAAATGTGGAAGTATAAAAATATCGAAGGATAAAATATCGAAGGATAAAAATATCGAAGTGTAAAAATATCGAAGTATAAAAATATCGAAGAAAAAAAGTCGAAATATCAAAATGTTAAGACTTTTGGTATACGAAACAACTTAAGGGAAAAAATAGAGAAAGACGTTTGAAAATGGTGAACGGAGATGTCACTGAGTAGCAAATATCTCGAAATAGTGTTTTGACGATATAGTTTATTGGAAAATTCCATCGACCAATATATATGCGACAGTACTATAGACAAATGTGAACAAAACACAATAAAAGATATAATATAACACAAACAAAGTGGACAGAAAATTTATCGATATCATAAACCAGATATACAATCATTATGGCTGCAACCAACAGTACATCCAAAACAAATATCGACAATTTATCGTTTATCAAATCAAACAAAGATCAACTGTTGTTAGTAATGAATAACTATGTATACAAATGTAATAAGACAACGGCAAAGACAAAGTATTGGGTATGTGTTGTTAGAGGTTGTCGAGTGTACGTTCACACTTCGTTACACGATGAATACTCTGGTGGTGGTACAGATGCTCATTCTCATGCACCAAATCCCGAACTGATTCAAGTGAAAAAGGTCCGGCAAAAGATGAAAGAACGTGCTCTCAACGAAGTGACGTCGATCGGAATGATTTATGACGAAGAGATCGCAAAAGCGACCATGTCCCGATCGGCTTTGGCTATCTTTCCAACTAACACTGAAATTTGTAAGTATTTTTGAGATTCTTATCAAAATATTATTTGACAATTCATTGATAGATCAAGGTATTGCTAAAGCTCGTCGGAAAGCATCACCAACATTACCACAATCCTGTTTATTCACTATTCCTGATATATATAAATCTACAATCGATGGCAAACGTTTTTTGTTGTATGATGAATCACGTGTCAGACGTGAACGTATTTTACTGTTTGGAAGCGATGATCAACTTGATTTATTGTTCGATTCACCTATAGTATTTATGGATGGAACATTTAGCAAAGCACCGCCTAATTTCTGCCAAATTTATATTATTCATGCGGTCAATTTTGACATATGTAAGTGAAAATGAAAGTCTTTTCGAGCAAATATTGACTCTCTTTTAGGTTTACCATGTGTATTTGGATTATTGGTTAACAAAAAGTCGATTACGTATAAACAGATATTTGTCAAACTGAAGGAGATCGCATCTGAACGTGGTAAATCTTTCTCACCTGGGTTGATAATAACTGATTTTGAATCTGGTGTACTTCCTGTATTGAAATCGGAAGTAAGCATTTCCTGCATTCATCGACAAAAATCTTGATTATTAATTAATTTGTTTTCAGTTCCCATGTTCGAAACATATGGGGTGTTTTTATCACTTCTGTCAAGCGGTCTATCGGCAAATACAGTCTCTAGGAATGCAACAACAATATACAGAAGATGAAACATTCCGTTGTCTGTGTCGAAAGTTAATGGCATTGGCATTAATGCCAAGAGATAAAGTGAAGAGTAGCTTCGAAGAAATACAGGAAGATGCTTGCAAACTACCTGGTCAGCCAATGGATCAGTTGTTGGAATACTCCGAAGATAATTGGATGAACGATGTGGATTTATGGAACGTATCTGAATCTAATGTTCGGACGAACAACAACTGTGAAGGTAGGAAAAAGATATATTAAATAAACTTTAACAAGTATTCCTCTTTTTTATTAAAGGATATCACAATCGGATGAATTTCCGACTACAACGTAATCATCCAAATATGTGGCTTTTCTTCAATTTTTTGCAAAAAGAAGAAAAGCGGGTGACATCCATGATAATTCAATGGTCCAGTGGTGCATCAAAGAAAAAAAATCAACGAACAACAGCAATACAAAATCGCATTAATACGTTATACAAGCGTTATACTGATGATCTTATTGGTGCATCAACTCTTCTCACCGGTTTGTCTTCGATCGTGGCTAAAAGCGGCAAATAATTCCATTACATAGTTATCTCAGCTGAGCAAGTCATGCATTTGTCTTTTAATTCATTTTTCACATGCATTTATTTTTTCTCGTTGAATAATAAAAAAAAAGATTGTTATTTAAATCATTAACTAGAAATCGATGTGAACTAAAATCAATCTCTTCGACATTTTTACCTTTCAATATTTCTACCCTTTCGACATTTCTACCTTTCGATATTTCTAATTTTCGATATTTCTACCTTTCGATATTTCTATATTTCGACTACTTTCAATTCGACATTTTTACATTCGACTTTTGTCTATTTTTATTTCGACATTTTTACCTTTCGATATTTCTACCTTTCGACATTTTTCCTTTTCGACCAAAGTTGGGATTACCGTTTTTCTTGGGTATACTTAGAAACGTATTCTTAGATGGAGAAATACGTATATAAAGTCCTATTTATCTTGTCAGAAAAGGAAAGAAACGCTAGTGAAAGATTTGTACTCTCTTTCTGTTTTTACTAAGATACATACTTTTTCTGTATGGAATCATTGTTATCATGGTTCAATAGCGTTCTACAAAATATTTTTTGTGAGCTGCCACTCAAGAAAGATATCCTTGCAATCCTACTGAAGAAAATTAATCAAGAAAAGTGAAATACCATTATACTTGAGTTATATATTTGCAATCAGTAACATATTAAGTATTGCCGCATGAATGACGACTCATTCGTCTAAAAAAGATTTTCTTCCACGACAATGATCATTTTTTCGTTCTGTGTATTCGAAAACGAAAAATGTACATTCGATACAATTATCTATTTCTCTTTCATTAGATTCTATTAACTTTCGTTGCTATATTAAGTTAATTTGACAAACTTGTCGACAGGTCATCATAAAATAAATATTTCTTTAGGAACGGTTAGCATTTATCTGACGATAATAATAATTGTTTTTTCAAAGCAAAATCAAAAAATGTACGATGAAGTATATTTATAGTAAATTTGTCAGTCGGATTTATGTATACCTGTTGCATCTTACTTGTAGGGGAAATGTTCCCGAGCTGAAGGAGGCACAATCAATTACTAAAATTCATTCTAATGGCTACTGAAATATCTCATATTATAGAAAACTCTTTTCTGCATCTTTTGAGAGCTCTCCCGACTTAAAGCAATGAACAGAAGGAGAGAAAATCTCAAAATTCCATCAAAATATGAAAAAAGCCATTTTTTTAAATTTTTTAAATTTTCATGGTTCAACCACAAACAATCGATGATTGTGGTCTTCGACATTTTTCACCAGTATGTCAAAAAAACGTGATTTTTTTGGATTTATAGGTTTGTTGATATGGTCTTTCGTTTGGGCTAAAAAAATCAGAAAAAAAAACTAGTGGTGACTAGTCCTATATGAGCTTAGTCGATGTTCTGGCGAATCCTCTTTTTAAAGTAGATTATTTTCACTCTTGTTGTTACATGGGGTGTGAGTATTGATGAAAAAGAATACCCACACTCATACTCACACAGTTGCATGATGGACCTGCTCTTCAAAAATTGCTCGGGATGTTTTACTTCCTTTTCTGCTTCGTAATTCGCAACTCATTCATACTTCGTCTCTTTGACCCACAATTTGCATGAAGTCAACGTTTTTCTGAGCATTTTTTGTTGAGAGCCGTTATCAGAAATAATTTAGGTTATCTTTGTCTCTTTCTCTCTCTCGCTACTTCTCAAAGCCAATATCTCCCGATGGTGCATGTTGCTTGTCAGCAGTGACAAATCATCTTCAATCTTATCATTGTGCAAACTCGGGAAGATAAATTGGGCTGCATCACACTCTTTTGCTAGTGCTTCTTTTTTGTTATCATTTCATCAATACACGCACACACACCTGTGAAATGCATCGACAATTCGTTGTGCTTGTCGTGAGCATTATTCTATTTAGTCTTACTAGCACTTATGCAGCCAATTGGGCAGTAATCGTGGCCGGCTCAAACGGTTATTACAATTACCGTCACCAAGCCGATACCTGCCACTCGTATCAAATTCTTCATAGTCATGGTATTCCCGATTCGAATATTGTTGTCTTTATGTACGACGATATTGCTAATAATCCACAGTAAGTGAAATATGTTCGTTACAAAATATACTTCTAAGCTGTTATTCTATTAATTAGAAATCCAACCAAAGGTGTTATCATCAATCATCCTAATGGCAAAGATGTCTATCATGGCGTACCCAAGGACTACACGGGAAATGTAGGATAATATATATTAATTTGTCAGCTTTATTCGCTAGAATTTGTATTCAAATAGAATGTGACGCCCAAAAATTTCATTAACGTACTACTGGGCAACAAGGAAGAAATGCGCGGCATTGGTAGTGGAAAAGTCCTTGAAAGGTGAGCACTGCTGAAACTAAGATGCCATTGGCTATATTATTCGAGTATTTATCGATCGGATCCAAAAAATGATTTCACTTGGTTTTTCAAACGCAGTGATTAGATGAATTTGTCGTGAAAAATTTTTTGTTTGAAAATGATACGGAAAAAGAGACCCTTATCGGAAGAGTCTTATTTCAGGTATTTTTTTTATCTATTTTTTTAACCGTAGACGCCTTTACGAAAAATAAAAAGTGATTCTTTTTTCTTTATCATAAATTCATTATAAAAATGAAAACTTAAACAACAAATACGTATATATACAAATGCTTATTTATTGTTTTTCATAACTTAAACGAAACAGTACCTGAAATGAGGCTAAGCCCGGTTAGGTTTATCTACCTAACATCCTTTGAAACTGCGACGAGTAATTTTCCTAATGCACTTGAAAGATTTATTACTATGGAAGAGCCAATTTTTTGTGTTTTAAAACCTAGAAGTGTCAAGAAATCAATTTTGCTAAGACGCATAATATATTTCTCTCTCTATTATTAACAAGTAACGCTCGTCTGTGTGACTCGCTTAACCCTCGACTGAATATTTCACTGCATCGGCAGTTGTTTATTACTGCAGACATTTTGCAAAAGGTAGCATCGGGCATTTGCACAGGGCTTTGTGCTAGTGTCAACATTAGTGTACACATGTGTCGGCGTGTATAATGCTATTGGTACCGTTGTAATACTGCTAGCTATAACATTCGTTCATTTAATCTGTTACTCTATCAATAACACTCAAAAGAAATCTACGTGACCCACACTGACACAGCAATATCCTCAAACCACGAAAAAATAGTATATTCGATTTTCAGAGAAAATCAGCAGACAAAAAATATCAGCGTGACTGCAGTAAAGATGCACTACACTTCACGCAAACTGTATTAATAATGCGCATACTCATAAACACATAGGCGGGCAATATCGCTGACCGGTACCCACTACGAAAATGCATGTTTAGCGTAGCTATCAGACTAAAAAGCTATATTTGTTCAAACTAATATCCGGCCTACGCAAGTTGAATCAGGCTTCAACTCTGAGTCTTTGTGAGATTAAATAACGAATTTTAAATAGTCGGAAAAAAAATTTGACAAGTCAATGGGCAGATGACGTATCTATGAAGATAAAGGATTATTAAATTCCATTCAAGTCCACTTTTGATGATTCGATGCAAATTGTATTATTGACGCTTTTCAGGAAATGTTCGATTCCGATATTGAAGATCTCCAACACACTCGTTCTCACACTTCATTCAAATACACTTGTTAACCCTCTTGCCAGTTCTTCCTCCCATGAATCCTAGTAAGATCTAAGTGCTAGAGATCCTTCCAATGGATTAGAAGTTTAAAAGAATTCTATTCAAAGGATTTTTTAGGGCAGCAGCTAGTCACTCGTCGGCATCCGAGTGGGTCGTCACGCGCAACTAATTGCTGTTATGCATCGTTCTCTTCCAGTAATTATATAATCATGCACTGTTATTTAAATTTTACTGGATTCTAGATTTGGATTAGTTTCAAAGCTGCCTATATTTATCGCATGAGAAATCCCAAAGTGAAAATACTTGTGAACTATTCCTTATGCGTTTCAATCCTTTACCTAGCTAGTCAATCTAAGATTTCATGGAGCTCGCCATCGAAAGAAGCTTAAGTATATGATTTCACACAAAAAACTAGCTTAATAGACCATATCTCATACCAAAAAAATTCCGAAATAGAAATAGAAGCTACTATATTTCACTGTCGGAGTTCCGACGTGGCGCTATTCACACTTAGCTACTACTATCTTTGAACACATATTCTCAAATGACTACTTTCTTATTCAAGGCATGACTAATCCACATTTCGACTGCTTCAAAAGCTTCTCTACTCGTAACTAAAGGGTACTAGATTTCCTATATCCAGCAAGATATCTATTAAATATATACGTGTCGTCTCTCGAGTTTCTCCATGTTTATAGGAGTCCTTCTCTACATAAAATGTCACATGTTAAGTCTCTGTGGCACTTTTTTAAGGACCTTGCTTGATGTTATGCAGAAATGTCGTAAAACAGATTTGAATAAACCTAGTTTAGAGGCAGCTATTCGTTCGCCGTCCTTCCGAAGGAACGCCATTCACGGCTATCCGCTACTTCCAGCTACTTTCACTCACGAAAGGTTGATACCATTTTCAAAATCGAGCCATCGTTCCTATTTAAAAAACTGATGGAAAGTTTGATCCTTTACAAAAAAATTCATCCACATTAGAAATTTTCTTTGGAAGCTTATCAGTATTCAGGAAGAGGACACGTTAGTATAGATTTACCGATAATCTGAAATATTCTGAATAAGTGGACACAGCCGTTGTATCCTGTCAATCTAAATAATTTTTTTTGCGTAACTCGCTCTCATTCCTCAATCTTTGTTCTACAAGCACTCTAATTTCATCTTATCTTCGTATTTCTTGATTCATTACACTACTGTCACGTATTACAAAGTACTTTCTGTTTCTCAACATCACTTCTCATAGAACGAATAGATTCGAGATCTGAATTTTGGAATCCTGATTCCAGATTCGGATTTCTCACCCTCGATAACCTCTAACAAAGTTCGATCAAAACGGCCAAAAGCCGTAAAATAAAAAAGTTCCTTTTTTGATTGACCGGTTTCCGACCAATGAAACTTCGACCAAAGAAATGGCTTCGGATTCGGATTCAGGGCCATCGATAACCTATAGCAAAGTTTCATCAAACCGTCGAAAAGCCTTAAAATAAAAAAGCTGGTTTCTGATTGGCCGGATTTCACACAATGAAAGCCCGGCCAAAAAAACTGACTTCGGATTCGGAATCCTGGCCATCGATAACCTATAGCAAAGTTCACTCAAAACGACCAAAAGTTTTAAAATGAAAAAGCTCATTTCTGATTGACCGATTTCTGACCAATGAAATCTCGGCCAAAAAAATGGGCTTCGGATTCGGATTCAGGGCCCTCGATAACCTGTAGCAAAGTTCGATCAAAACGGCGAAAAGTCTTAAAATAAGAAAGTTCTTTTCTGATTGGTTAGTTTTCGACCAATGAAATCTCGGCCAAAAAAATGGCCTTTGGATTCAAATTCAGCGCTCTCGATAACCTATAGCAGAGTTCGATCAAAACGGCCAAAAGTCTCAAAATAAAAAAAAGTTCGTTTCTGATTGGCCGGTTCCTGACCAATGAAATCTCGGCCAAAAAAATGGGCTTCGGATTCAGATTTAGGGCCCTCGATAACCTATAGCAAAGTTCCATCAAAAAGGTCAAAAGCCTTTAAAATAAGAAAGTTCGTTTCTGATTGGTCGGTTTTCAACTAATGAGACCTCGACAACCGAAATTGGCAATGGATTCAGATTCAGGGCCCTCGATAACCTATGGCAAAGTTCACTCAAAACGACCAAAAGTCTTAAAATAAGAAAGTTCGTTTTTGATTGGTCAGTTCCTGACCAATGAAACCTTGGCCACCGAAATGGGCAATGGATTCGGATTCAGGGCCCTCGATAACCTATAGCAAAGTTCACTCAAAAAGGTCAAAAGCCTTAAAATAAGAAAGTTCGTTTCTGATTGGTCGGTTTTCAACTAATGAGACCTCGGCCACCGAAATGGACAATGGATTCGGATTCAGGGCCCTCGATAACCTATGGCAAAGTTCAC
>CAJNOL010005372.1:0-11834 GCA_905250125.1 Rotaria sordida | reverse complement strand
ATATCTCCATGTTTTGCCTAATCCGTGCAAATGTTTTTCCACCGCAGTATGGGAGCACCCCAGCTGATCTGCTAAACACCGTGAAGTCAATCGAGGATCTTGTTCGATAAGCTGCTGTAAGAGGTCCACATCAACCTCCAGTGGTCTACCGGGTCGAGGTAAATCGTCGAGTTCTAAGTTACCATTCTTAAACCGATTGAACCAATGTTGTCCCATACGAATAGAGAGTACATCCTCACCCATCGTGCTGCAAATGTTGTTGGCTGCTTCTGTTGCTTTATGACCCAGACGGAATTCATGAAGTAAAAGTATATGAATTTCTCTACGAGAAAGATTCATTTTCTGTTCGTGGTCAGCGTACATATCGATGACTTTATTATCGTTCGAAAGATATTCACACTCCCTTTATATACCCTTAGTATGGAAACTTCTAGAACTTTCTCGAATGTTCTAGAACAATTTCAAAAAAAACGCAAAGACTTAGTTGCCAACCTAATATTATACAAAGCATTTATTTCTGATGTCAAATATGATTTTACGATTTCATTAATAGAAAACATTGTCTTGCGCAGGACAATTTTGTGTATTTTGTACATTTCTCCATAATAGAAACTATTGAATCAACAATTCTCAAATAAGTAAAAGAACATGATAGATCACACAGAATCAAATAAGAGTAGACAAGACTTGGATTATATAATGCTATAACTTTCTTTTGTTTATGAATCCTATTTAGTCAGATAAAATCAGGTCAGAATCCTTTACTCTGTTCTTATATATTTCTTAATCTCAGAATCTAATAAGATGTCCAATGACATCTTTTATTCTGAATCTGGCAAAAGCTTTAAAAAAATGCATCTATTTTCACTGTCTCTTTTTGATCTCTTCTAGTACATTTCTCTTTTTTCTTTCCTGTCTACTTTACATCTCATGCATATCCCTTCTCTCTTGCATTCTTTTTGTGCATGACATCGCATCTAGTCTATTTTCAATATTCTTGTTCAGAATCTTCCAGAAGATTATTATTGTCCCGAGATTTCTATTATATATATCCGCCCTTGTGCCTATGATATTCATTATGTTCAGAAGAATTCAGTGAAAATCCTCCCAAGGTCTGTTTGTGATGAGCACTTTGTTCATGGAATTTTTTGTATTTACCGTTCTAAATAAAGGAAAACTATAATTCTAATAATTACTTTAACAAGACTGAAGAGGAAAACAATCTAATTTGGGCAAGAATACCAGTCCAGCAATCAAACTCATAGAAATATGAATACATGTTATCATATTATCTCCAAAAATTAGCTTGGGCATCCGAGGGTTAAATACACATAAGTTTTTGAACATAATTAAATCTACGATTGATATCAAATAGTAGCATATTAATTTATTGCTTTAAAAAAGTTTTCATAAAATTCAGAGATAGGCACCCCCCCCCCCCCCCCCCCCATTCTGCCCTGTTCCTACTCTACTTTCACTCTGATGAGAAAAAACATCAACTTTGGAGTTGAAATTGCCCATCTCTGATATCAACCATTCCAAAATACTTACTCTTCAGATCCTCCTGAACATATCCATAACATGCGAGCTTACAGAAGACTTCTCAGAACAAGTACTACATAAGGATTATAGCATGATCCTCATAGAAGATACTCATTATTTTTAGATTTTGGCAGAGTATCTTATTTAGTCATCAAGATTCTCTTCGAGAACCCTTATACAATGGTTTGAAGATGGTGTTTATCAAAAGTTAAAAATAGCATTTTAGAACACTTTCTTTTCAAAGCCCATAAAATCCATATATCACAATGTTTGTCACTGGAGAGCTCCGTTCGGATTGACATCCATCTTTTCAACATTTGTAAAAGTAGAAACCCTCTCAGATTACATAGATTCGCATGGAATCCTCTCAACTTTGTTCAGTTTCGCATGTATCCAAGCCTTCTCATGATCTTACTCAGAGTACATTACGGTTGTTCTTCGAACAGCTTCACATAACTTACCAAAAGCCTTATAAAATTTCACCGGCATTCTCTATGCAAATATTTAGGAGATTCTTCGGCAGATCTACATTCATCATACAGAAAATCATGTATCCTTAAGGTTTTCTAAAAAGCATAGGGATTAGGTTTGATATTTTGTTGTTCAACGATTCAATATTCTTCACACAAGATACAGATAGAATCTTCTCTGATGTTTATATAAATGATCATTCTGCCAAAAAGATTCTGAATTCTTGCAATTATTTAAAAAAAAATCCTCAGATCCTTATGTTTTTCTATCAAAAACTTACATGGAATTAATATTACTCTTTCTTGGAGAACCTACTTACAACAATCTCCAGGTGTTATTTTTATAATCAAAAAGATATTGGCAAGAACTAGAAGTAACATAGATGTAAGAATCGTTACCAAATCCTTTTTTTCTCATAGAAAACTAGGAAAAGATTTCTGAAGTTTTATCTGTAGAACGAGCATTCTCAAAGTCGAATGTCGTATTTCTAGCTCTTGCTCTCTCGAGAGACGGAATCTCTTCGACAACGACGATTTCTTTTCTTTTTTGTTCATTGTAGTAATTCTCAATATTCCAGTCGATGCCCGATGGGCCCAGAAGGGAGTGACTGTTGCTGGAGGTCATGGAGAAGGCAGTGCCACCAATCAACTCTACTGGCCTTATGGTCTCTTCGTTGATGATGATCAAACGTTAGTCATCGCTGACTGCTACAATGATCGTATCATCCAATGGAAGAAGGGTGATACGAATGGACAAGTAGTAGCTGGTGGTAATGACCGAGGAAATCGATTGAATCAATTGTATTGTCCAAGAGATGTATTGATCGACAAAGAGACGGATAGTCTCATTATTTGTGACCGGAGCAATCAACGAGTCGTACAATGGTCTCGTCGTAGTGGTACAACTCAAGGGGAAATCCTCATCGACAACATCGTTTGTTGGGGATTGGCCATGGATGATCAGAGATATCTCTACATCTCTGACTACGAGAAACATGAAGTAAGACGATATCAAATAGGAGAGAAGAATGGAACTATTGTAGCTGGTGGCAATGGCAAAGGTGCTGGTCTCAATCAATTCAACTATCCGTACTACATCTTTGTCGATCAACAACAGACTGTCTACGTGTCAGACAGGAACAATCATCGTGTAATTAAATGGAATAAAGGTGCAAAAGAAGGAATTGTCGTTGCTGGAGGTCAAGGCGAAGGGAATGCTCTGACACAATTGTCGCATCCTGCAGGACTGTTCGTCGATACATTGGATACCATCTATGTGGCAGACTCGTTCAATCATCGAGTGATGCGTTGGCCTAAAGGAGCGAAGCAGGGCACTGTTATTGTGGGTGGAAATGGTGAAGGAGAAGGAGCAAATCAGGTCAGCTATCCCTTGGATTTGTCCTTCGATCGATATGGCAATCTCTATGTCGTCGATTGGAGGAATAATCGTGTTCAACGTTTTTCAATCGAATAGACTCGTCGTGATAGATTTTGTTTTGCGTTTCTTTCGTTTCAAATAAATCGCATTGAATTGATGAAATGAATGGCTTATTCTATTCGCGCGCGCGCGACCAGGAACCATTCTGGTGGAGCAGTGGCGAGCGTAACGCTCATGCACGCACAGGACAGACTCATATCATTCATACCCTTTCCGCGAGAGATATGTCAATAGGTCTGAATAAGCCTGGTCGTATGCCACGGACACCAAGACGATTCCCGGCCGGGTTTTTAGGGCCTACCCGGAAGACCTGTAGCTAACGGGGACCTAACCTCAATGGACATGACTCACCCGCTCTCTACTAACACTCACTTTTCTTAGTCTCATCCTAACCCCTCAATCTCACTACCTATTCTCATCTCAAAAACAAAAAAAAAATTACTTACCGTGTCTGATGTTGATGACGCGATGATATTGATAGCTGAAAGGAACAGAAAAAAAATTTAATCAATGTTATTTAATGAAATAGAATGAGATGACTTATCCTAATGTTATCTTTTTCTTCATTGTTTATTCCCTAAAATTAAATTAAATTAAAAAAATTAAAACTGATACCTACATTTCATTTTATTGTCTGGTTTGTTGTTGAATTGTTTCATATTATTTGGTTGAAGCCAATCTAAAACAGAAAAGAAAAGTGATTATTATTTGATTCAAAAATTTGAATGATTTTACATAGAAAATCATTCGCATATATACCTTGAAAAATCATTTTTTTCTCTCGTCGAAAATGATATACATATTTAATTGTACATGTTGATCATTGATCGTCAATGATAACAACATGAACAATGATTTATGGACGAGAGAAAGACAAAAAAAGAAAAGTGAAAACTCCTCTCTTCACATATATCTCTTTTTTCTTTCCTTTCTTGCTTGTTAACATTAACATATATAATGATTTATTTATGAATTTTTTAGATTGTATCTCATTTGGAATGAAAATGAAATTGTTTTGTTTATTTCTATTAATGATAATCAATAACAACATTTATGTATAATTATTTTATTTGTTATGATAAAATACAAAATATATTACATCAGACGAACTATTACTTAAGTAGACATACTTAATGTTAAAAACTGTTGATTCAATTTCATAGACTATCGAAAAAAACAAAACAATGGAAGTTTTTAAACACTTAAATTTTTACAATAATATTCTTTTGGATGAACATATCTAAATATCAACAAAATTTTAGATCAAAATAATCCATTAAAGAAGTTTGAAAAAATCTTTCTTTGTTAGGTGGATTTATTACAACAGACAAGAATGAAACAAGATATATTCTTCTTTTGAATAAAAATTTATTTATATCGCCATATCTATACTATACACATCAAGATCAACAATTTGTTATTCATGTACAAGTATGTATTAATCAATAAAGAAAAAAGATTAAAAAATATATATATAATAATGTTTTTAGTGATTTGGAGAATTTTACGTTTAATGAATAATGTTGATAAATCCATGTGTACAATTAATTTAACTAATAATTAAACAACATCGTCGTCAGATTTCTTCATTATTACTATTTTCATCATCAATATATGATTAATAGTCCATTACTTGATTTATTATTCAATACAACTATTAAAACGAAAATATGAATTAATGAAGGGGGAAACAGCGGACTTCAAGACTTCAACAGACTTCAACCGCAGTGACTTCATATTTTCACAAGACTTCAAAAGAGTTCTGAAGACTTCATAGGACTCCAAATGACTTCACAAGACTTTATAAGACTTCGTATGACTTCATGGGACTTCAAAAGACTTCGTTAGACTTCACGGACTTCATGAGACTTCACGGACTTCACGGATTTCATGAGACTTCAGAGACTTTGTAGGACTTCTTGAGACTTTATAAGACTTCACAAGACTTCATTAGACTTCATGAGACTTCATTAGACTTCATGAGACTTCACAAGACTTCACAGGACCTCAAGAGGCAGATTCCATGCGTATCAAAAAACCTTATAGAAATTACATGAAATTTCTATAACATGCAAAAAACAAAACTTATCATATAGAGATTACAAAAGTGTTTCTTGTTTCTGAGAATTGTTTCTCGCAGTATATCCAAGGGGGAAACAGCGGACTTCAAGACTTCAAGACTTCAAAAGACTTCAACAGACTTCAACCGCAGTGACTTCATATTTTCACAAGACTTCAAAAGAGTTCTGAAGACTTCATAGGACTCCAAATGACTTCACAAGACTTTATAAGACTTCGTATGACTTCATGAGACTTCATGAGACTTCATGGGACTTCGTTAGACTTCACAGACTTCGTGAGACTTCACGGACTTCATGAGACTTCACGGATTTCATGAGACTTCAGAGACTTTGTAGGACTTCTTGAGACTTTATAAGACTTCATAAGACTTCACAAGACTTCATAAAACTTCACAAGACTTCAAGAGACTTCAAGAGACTTCACAAGACTTCAAGAGATTTCATGAGACTTCATGAGACTTCATGAGACTTCATGAGACTTCATGAGACTTCATTAGAATTCATTAGAATTCAAGAGACTTCAAGAGACTTCATGAGGCTTTATGAGACTTCATTAGACTTCATGAGACTTCATTAGACTTCATGAGACTTCACAAGACTTCACAAGACTTCACAAGACTTCACAGGACTTCAAGAGGCAGATTCCATGCGTATCAAAAAACCTTATAGAAATTACATGAAACTTCTGTAACATGAAAAAAACAAAACTTATCATATAGAGATTACAAAAGTGTTTCTTGTTTCTGAGAATTGTTTCTCGCAGTATATCCATATCTAGAATATAGATGTGACAATGACACAAAGCGTTGATGAAATTAAAACAGAGAAAATAAACTTTACTGGTATGCGTATGTTTGATTCGATTAATCCAGCATTGGAAAACTCCTATTTTCAGGTGCAAATAAATAACAAGACTAAATTTATACACAAGCAAACGACTTGTTGGTTATTGATCGACGAAGCTAGCCGTTTATCGGCTGATAGATTATCACGAGTGATAGAAATAAACAAAAAGGAATAAAATTCTTCATAAGATTGACATCGAATAAATGAAACATTTCTTATAAAAATAGACCACTTCATTCACAAAGCATTCAGTTCTTACCTATCATGTTTTCTAAGATCCAACAAACTTGAATTTTTTTCCAGTACCTTGACAAACAAACAATAAAAAGTTCACCTTTCTGCTAAAATAAGACCGTCGAAAACAAAACGATTTCATTGCTTTTTTATGAATTTTCATGCACTAAATGTATTTCAAAACTTCCATAAGAATTCATGAGACTTCATTAGACTTCAAAAGACTTCAAGAGACTTCATGAGACTTCATAAGACTTCATGAGACTTTATAAGACTTCATAAGACTTTATGAGACTTCAGAAGACTTTATGAGACTTCAGAGACTTCAAGAGACTTTATGAGAATTCATGAGAATTCATAAGACTTCAAAGCGACTTCAGAAGACTTCGAAAGACTTTCGAGATTTCATGGGACTTCACGACTGAAGTCTCTGCTGTTTCCCCCTTGGAATTAATACTATACCAAATTCGGAAACGTTTTAATATTAATAAAAATGAGTATGTATTAGATGACAATATTGTTATAAAGAACAAAATATTAACATATATAATTAGTATTTAATTGGAATGAAATCTAAGAGAAATCGAATGAAAATTAATATTAATTTTACAATATTATTAAATATTATTCAAATAAGATAATTATTCAACGAAATACATTTTACTAGTTAAAAAAAAACAATTATAGCGTCTGTTGAGTTACGTGTGAAAATATTCTGTTGTTAATAGACTCGGCCAATGTTATTGTCGCAAAAACTATATTTGCAAAAACAAAACATCAAAAAATGATTAAGTACCAACAGACTAGATATTTTTCCAAGATTTTTACTCGTCATGTACTTAAGAAAAAAACTATGTATACTTTTTCTATAAACATTATTTGATTGTTCGGTACGATAGCAAAATCTGAATATGAACTCGCGTCTCAGCAATTAAACAATAGTTTTGAAAAAGAAAGCATAAATCTTTTTCTGCTTGTTTATCAGTCGAATAAAATCATTAGAAAAAAATTATCGAGTGTAACGAGATTTGATATCTTTGACGTATTTCAATTTTCATAGACTATTATGGAATTCTTCTCGTACTAAACCAGGGTTGCCAGATCGAAAAGTTAGAAATCGAAATGTTTTAACCAAAATTTGAAAAAATTCGGAATTTTTTATATTCTACTTCGGAAAAAGTTCGGAAAGCAGTTGTTTTACTATCAAATATATATACCACCTTTTTTTATGGACAAATGTGTTGCTCTATCAAAATTTTGTGCAAAAATTGTTGCCGATATACTTATTTCTTTCTTCAATCTCACTTAAATTCACATCTGAATCATCATCTTCATCATTCATGGCTGAATTTAATTCAGGATAACAAGAGAGAATTTTCATGTAAAATAATACTTTTCTGAACTTAAAGTTCAGTCCATGTCAAAGAAGTTATTGATTCAAATGACATTTTTTTTAAACAACACAAAGTATTCATTGAGTTCGGATAGATTTTAAATTCAAACGATCTTACATTATAAATAGTCTCAAAATTGTATTATGGAATTATTACAGTAGAACAACGACAGCGCATGAATTGCTAGTGAAAGTTAAATTAGAAGTTATAATCAAAGTCATTAAATCTCGAATCTAGAGAAATAACATGTCACGAAAAAATATTCAAAATTCGAAAGAGTTTGGAAAAAGTATCAAAATTCGGAAGATCTGGCAGCTCTGTACTGAACTAATCATTCATATTGTATTCTTGTGATCCGATCGAAGTCGGGCACCTATTGGATTTTAATTGCAACAGTGATGGACTAGTTTAATTTTCTTGTATTACATTAACTCATCTATACAGATCGTTACTTTCATTTTCGAATGAACTATTTTTTTCTAATAGATTTTAGAAAATTTTATGCTAAAACAATGGAAGCGATGCATACATTAGATAAAAAAAAAGTTCATTGAATAGATAATGTAAAAAATAAAAATTATTTCGAATAGATTCGTGAACATAACATTGAATTAGGTGAACAATATTGAGCTGTATTTAATGATACGACTTATTCAACGTTTACTTAAATATACATCAATAAAACATATTGATTATCAATTATTAATTGATTCATTTGGGTAAATTACGTGAAATAGCAAAAAAAATTAAATGAACAAAGTAGAAAAACGGAAAAACATTTATCAATGTTTAATATTGTTCATATTATTGATAATTGTCGTTAAATTTTAGTCAGAGTTTCTTGCTGCACATCATGATTATATAGAAAAATTTCAAGTTATTGAACTTCAACAAGAATTGACAACAATACAACTATATTTAACTCGTTTTCTTTTCTCCGATTGTCTTGAATATATATGTGAAAAGCATTCGGTATGAAAATATATTCCACTTATTCAATTGGGGAATATTCAAAGTTTATTTGATATTAATCCATCATCATTAGCAATTGTTGATAAAATTATTGACTGTTTTTGTTTTTTGTGGAACTCACATTACGTCTTTCTTTTCGAAGAAAAATAGAATAAGTGTAAGTTTTAGAGACACGCGACACAAAAATTTAGACGTTTGCTGAATTCTTACTTATCATATTTTCATTAGAATCTATTTCACATTTCTCATGGCATACTGATGGTGATCATTTATGAATGCGGTCATTATAGACTTTTACTTTAAAAGTAGTAACTATGAGAGATCAGAGCCATACTCAACGAGCTCTATCGAGAACTATGAGAAAAGCAGTTATCTCAACTGACACTAAAGGTTATATAGTTAAATATTGTATGACTTTAAGTGTATAAATAAAAAGAAAACGAATATTGAAGAAGTTTTTAGATGTGATACGATTCAACAGTGGAGTAGTTTTCTCTAGACAAAAACCCATACCCACACCCTTTACAGGAAATGGTGAAAGAAACTCATCCGAAAAAAGTAAAGAAAGTCAAAGATGAAAAAAATATGAAAATCATATTAACTTCAAAAAACAAAAACGGGTAAAATTTGATTTCTCATGTATTCATTTATAATCTGGTAGAAGTTTTTCAGTTCAAGTATTTGGGAGGAGTATAATGAGACTAAAGAGCACATGTGAGTTCTACATTATAGTCCTCAACGAGCTGCACTGACACAATCTCTATTTTTATTTAAATAGAATTTTTCTAATTCAAGAAATTGAACAATTTGGAATACTTTGTTCAATTGATGGTCATACATGTATCTTCATCGTTATCATTGATTTCAACATCATGAAAATGATAAAACCGATGAATTTTATCAGTTAACTAAAGCAATTTTCGGTTGATCAATATTTAATTGATAAAGTAACTTAAAAAAAAACTGTAATATTCAATTTTTATTTTAGTCTTCACTTATTATATGTTTAAATTTTAGTGGTCTTCATAAAGCAAAGAAACGAGTAAGTGGAACTTTTTTTAATTTAGAATTTAATAAACATTTAACAAAAAAAAAATTAATTGTTCAACTCATTTATAAGAGCAGGAATGGTCGAATAGTTTCGATTCAAGTAAACAAATGAATGTATGATCAAAAGACAAGTAAGTATTTCAAATGAGAATTTTTCATAATTAAACTAAAAATATTCAGAAAATTTTGACTCATTTAACAACTGAAACGAATCAAAAATGCGTGTGCTCATAAAGTTCTGATCTACTAGTTAAACTCGTCGTGATATCTCATTTACTATCAAGTCAAAAGTTTCAAACACATTATTTATTCTTTCTTGTTGTCTATCTATTGATATCGATTACATTTTGAATAATTAATATTTCAAGTTTGTTTTATAAAAACTTATGAAATAGTTCAGTGACTGAATATTCTGACTGGTGTTTTTTTTCCGTTGTTTTGACTGTAGTGATATATTAATTCATGAGAAAAACGAACGAAATAAGAACTATTCTTTGATTAAATGGGTGTAGTTACCACGAGAGTAAAAGTGACTTGTACCGAATTACTTTTAAAGTAATCCAAAACTAGCTTTATTGAAGTCTAAAAGGAAATTTAATAGATGAACAATTCAACAATTATTTCTAAAGTCATCATGATAACATAGGATACAAAAGCTTTGACACTAATTATTCCTTGATGTAGTGGTGAATTAAGCTTGCATTAATTGATGTTTGCACTAAACAAAATCAATATTTTCATCATTCATAAATTGTTTAAATTGACGATGTTTTTCTGCTATGTAAATATATAATTAGATTAGGAATTCTGTGCAACTAACTTCATGCTATAAAGTTAGGTTTTGAGTTGAAAAAGAAAAAAATGAGCCAAATGAAATTTTTGTATCGATTTCAGTCTGGAGTTGTCCCAAACATCTACTTATACTATAAAAAGTTTGAATTAGAAATAACTCATGAACACATATTTTCGAAATTTATTGTTTTCCCTAATAAATATTCAAAACAGGAAGGAATATTTTATTATAACACTTTACAGTAGAAGTCATGCTGAAATAAATACCTGTATCAGAAAATTTTGTATAAAGTACCTGTGGAAATCTTTCGTTTTTCTTCAATGTCAATTGTATGCCAAATTTAGTATAATAGTTTTGGTGCAAGAAAGTACTCGGTACTTATCTCAAGAAAAATCTTAGTATTCTTCGAGAAAAGAACTCCAAATGTTTTGATATTCTCGAAGAAAAGTGAAACTTTTTTCTCATTTTGAACAGTCGCAATCTGCAAAAGTAGGATACAATTAGATGTTCAATATAATTCCTCAACAAGGTTGATCATCGAACATTATTCAAGACATCATCAAAATTTTTCTTACTTTTTAATTTAGATATTAAAAAGACGAGATCAAGTTTTAAATAAAATCTTATCAAGAACTTTTTCCATCTATCGAAGAACAACCGTCAGATGAGAATATGAAAAGTTGACTGACGACATATGGCTGTTCCGAATCTTCGTTCTCCACATATCGAAATTTTACTGAATATTTCAGCATAAAAATATATAGTTCCTCTCAGGTCATCTAGAAAATAGAATTTCGACTTCAAACTTTGCACAAACAAAGTTCTTAATGAGATTCGTCAATATAGAAAATTTACAATTTGCCAAAAGAATTATTCTTATGTTTATGCAAAATTTGATTTCGAAAGTCGATTTTTTCACGTGACCTGAGTAGGACTACAGATTTCCCTTGAAAAACAACGAAGGTCCGAAAAGCAAAACTATTCTAAACTTTTCTATTACTCATCAAATGAACA
>CAJNOL010005370.1:0-11842 GCA_905250125.1 Rotaria sordida | reverse complement strand
GAAAAACAAAGGAACAAAATAATCTATGTGAATATCATGCATTCTTGCGGGTGTTTATTATAATTATATATCGATCACATGATCAAAAAATGTAAAATATGCATTAATGACGATATTCATTCTGGTTGATTGAAGCTATACACGTCATAGGCAACCTATATATATATAGTGAAGATTTTCTTCAGTAAGTAATCAATCGATATCAAACATTTATACATTAAAACAAAATGGGTGAACAACAAATAATCGCAAATCAATTTAATCGTGCTGATTTAAATCATGATGGGACAATTGATGAACAAGAATTTCGACAATTTCTTGGACCAGTTAGAAACTATAATAGATTATCTGCAAATATAAATTATCAAGATATTCAAAATCTTAATGTAAGTATTCACTTTCTCTTTATTATTTTAATAATATCGAAAAAAACTAAATTTAAATAATATAGTTACAAGCATCCAATGGAGGTCAAACAACAATATATCCAATTGGTCTTGATGTAGCTCTTGCTGGTTTTACAGAAAATCCAATAAATTATGAAAGATATACAAGAGGTGCTTATCCACGACAAACAGCTCATACATATGGTCTTGGTTCTGATGTTGGTATTGGTGCACCAAATGTTGCTAGAAGATATAATCAATATGATCCAGCTGGTGTTATGTTTGATTATGCTGATTTTAATCATGATGGAAGAATTGATCTACTTGAATTTGGAACATTTCTACGTTCAGTTTAAGTTATATTTTGCTGATTAATTCTATGCTTCATTTTTGCTTTCATTTTATTTCTTTAATCAGCATTTATATTCTCTAAATTAACTTCTATGTATATTTATTAAAAGTGACAAATATTCATTTATCAAATAAAACTCGAATATCTATTTTTGTCTTTCATAGATCTATTTTTGCAAAATAAGAAAATGAATATTTTCTTATTAATATCAATTGAATTTACACATTAAACCAATTTTTAACTATCTGATAAACGAAAAAAAAAGATAACAATTTTGTTTATTTGAAATTAAATATCATTCATTATTGTAGTTTCTATAAGAATTAATACATAAACCATATTCTTTGTATTCGATGAAATTTTTCTCAAAGAGAATTTTATTTATTGAATTAATCTATTTCTGAAAGGCTAATTTATATTGATTTTTCAGGGAATTTTTGTCAGGCTGACGAAATAAAACCTACGTAATCATAGCAATATTTTTAGTATTAACATTTAAAACACAATTATAGATAACGACAATTATTTCAATGTTCTAATTATAAACTATTGATCATTTATTGATGATTTTTAGTTAATTTTCTTCAATAAATAGAATAGGCAAATATTGAGAATTTTGAATAAAGTGAATAAATCTAACAATGAAACAATAGATGAATAATGACACACAGATTATTGACTCGATTGACCGTCGTAAATCGCAGATGTTTGCCGTTTAATCACGGTTCTCCTCGGTTTTGTTTCGAATAAGGACAGTTGCTTCTGGTGTATAACAAACTTCGATGACTAGCGGTGTTTATTACCTGAAATATCATCATAGCATAAGATATTGATAATTAAATTCGAATTGTCTTAGACATCATCCAAGAAAGATGAATAAGCAAAGATTTCTAAATATTTATCTTTATCGAGACATCTATTAACATATTATCTATTATGTTCATTTTGATAATGAATGAATACCAAGTTAATTAATATGCTTAATTATCCTATATGATTTATTTCATATATGAAAAAGGAGAAAATGGTATTCTTCGCAACTAACTGTGAACTATTCTTTTTCTATGTACGATTTACTGGCTATTGTCAAGGATTAATCATTGGTTTTTACACATTTTAAAGCTAACCAGTAAACTTGAATTGATCGCTGAGACATTGTCAAAATAATAAGTCAATTGAATATTGCAGAATAGTTTTACCATAACGACATTATCAGTAAAATGTATGAATAGATTAATTTGTTTGTTTTTTCTAATAGATTATATTCGATAAACATCGACAAAAAGTGTTTATTTATTAAGTATGTTGTGATTAATATCTGTTTTAAAGATAATTTATTTTCACTAGACAAATTTCAAGGTATTATTACTTATACATTAGACTAACCAAGTTATTGATTAAAATTTACTAAAACTATTCAACTTGTTATATTCAAAATAATGAAAACATTGTGGCGATTATAGATCTAAAATATGGTATTGATTATTTCTATAAGTGACCTGAGTTTTTTCTGTCAGTTACAATATTAATCTATTAACCTGACAATATAAATCTTAACAGCTTGCTGCTACAATCTATAGACTCCTATAGAAAAATTAGCTCGTCGAAATGTTTAATTGCCACTAAAATCCTGAACAAATTGGTAACGAGTTACAACCAAGTTTTGTAAATAGTATAGATAAGCGTCATTAATTCAAGACAAAAAGAACTCTATTAAGCATTTGGTGAATGAAGATTTTTAGATTCGTATTGATCTTATTGGCGACATGTTAGATATATCTCACAGCCATTTTTGATACTATATAAAAAGAGTATCTATGATTAATAAGAATATTTTTACAATTGTTTTCTAATGAATTGGCATAGGAGTAAAGGCAGAGATGTGTAAATATCTGTGAGAAAAACTTGGCGAAATTCGAAAGTGGTAGGTGGCGGCTGTGTGACATCGATCATGAACGAATAAATGTGGGTCAATCATTCTATTGATGTTAACTATTATCGTCATGAATGTTTAAAATCATTTGCTTAAGAATTTATTGAAAGAAAAAATGATCATCATAAAACACAACATAATGGAAAAATCTTCAATTATAATCGGATTATTGTACAACAAAATCAAAATTCTAATTGATTTAGGAGATTTTTGTTTTATTCGAAATGTTGATAGTGATTGTTAACTAAACATAATTAATCTCGATTGTATATCAACTTTAATTGATGATTGATCTTGAATATACATAATACGTTAAATATCTATTTATTTCTATTCTTGCCGATTGAGAATCATTTTTTTAATTTTTATAAATACTTTCCAATGTTTCTTCCCATATTAAACTATCGGAATATTCAATAGAACTATCATTTATATTTGTCTTTTAAAAGCAAAAGAACAAAAATTCTTTAGAATGTTAAAAAAATAAAATCAGATTTTATTGATTGGAAAAAGTGAAAAAGAACAATAATAATGACGAAAATTATCGGATATTCCAAAATGTTTGCACACTTTTTATTTTGCATATATCTCAGCATGAACAAATGAGAAAAATCTTAATTTTTTTTTAAAAAGATACGCCGTGAGAAGCTCTACAAAAAATGCCGGATCAAATCCGTACTCAGACGTTGGGATGATTTTTTCTATAGCCAAAATGAAACATCTCGAAAAAGTGTTACTTCCCACCATAGTAACGAGTCTCTCCTCCCTTCCGATTAGTATTTTTGAATTTTCTCCACTATTTTCGATTCTATTCAAATACTTTTTTTTTAATCAAAATGTAGTGCTTGAAATTCTCTACAAAACTACATATAACTATAAGTCCAAAACCTGTTTAAAGTATATTTGAAAAAAAGACGAAAAATAAAGACATACGAACAGCTATGACAAGTAAACATGAAAATGGTGATTATGGGTGTCACATTTAGTTTTTAGTGAGTGTTTTTGTAGTAGTAGCTTGTTTTTTGTTCGTGCGACCAGAGAACTACAAAAAAAGAATAGTGGATCATGGAGGTCTCGAACTACTCTACAACGTTTGTTTGACGGAGGTGGTCGAAATTTTGCTCGCAAAAATACTTACTAGACTCACACGCTAAGGATCTTACCTTTCCTGAAAGAAAAGGTACTATCACTCTTGTGAACTCTAAAACGTTTTTCCTGAGCAAAGCTTCGACCACCTTCCTCAAACAAACCTTGTAGAGTAGTTCGAAATCTCCATGATCCACTGTTCGTTTTTGTACTTCTCTGATCGCACGAACAAAAACAAGCTACTACTACGAAAAAACCCATTGAAAACTAAATATGAAATTCATAATCACCATTTTCATATTTACTTGTCACAACTGCTTATATGTCTTTATTTTTCGTCTTTTTTTCAAATATACTTTAAACAGGTTTTGGACTTAGTTATATGTAGTTTTGTAGAGAATTTCAAGCACTACATTTTGATTTAAAAAAAAGAAGTATTTGGATAGAATCGAAAATACCCAGAGCGAAATTTCCCACCAGGATCCTAACAGATCCCTGAATAATCCGACGTCATCCGACAACCGGATCCGGTCGGATACCGACTGTCGGAATTCCCATTATATCTCTTGAGGGCGTGGATTTGAGTGTGGATGTGGGTGTGCTGTTCGTATGTGAGGGGGTAAGCCGTCAGAAAAAGTTTCTGCAGAGGGAGCAAAAATCTACTTCACTATTGAAATAACTTGTTTGCTCGCGAGCGATTCTAGCCGTTGCCGCACTCGTACACACGCCGTCATATTCATAGAAGATCTTCTCTTAAACTAGACATGTTCATGTCAAAAATGATATTTGGAGATGAAAATCGGACAAATCAATCCTTGAGTTGCAATGAAGACACAGTTCAAAGTACAAATGAATGTGGCTGGCTATAGATTGTGAGTTTGATTTGATCAAGATACGAACTTCTGTAAACTGCTGATAATAAAAGTGCAAATATAAAAAACAAAATTTGTGCTCGAAAAGACTCTAAGTCGTCGTTACATAGCGAGTCGATAATTGAAAATAACAGTATACGTATTTCGAAATGATGGCATGAGCCTATTAAATGCTTATATCGTAGAAGTAATCTCATATTGCTATTAAAACACTTTTTCCTTCTATAAAGATTACTTTTCCAGAGAAAAATTAAGTGCTTAAGAAAGCAGTGAAGCAATATCGAATTTCTATTTATCGAAAAATTGCGCTGTACACTTCTTTAGCCTTGGCGAGTGCAAAAAACATCATCTCTTCATTAGATATAAATATCGGTATTGCCACTATTCTGTTTCATTTCAAAGCCAGTGATGGTTTCAACAGTAGTTCGTTGTTTCATATTCCTTCTATTCAGGTAATACTAAAACCTATTTTTTCATATTCATCTAATGTTGAACCATTTTTCTTTTAAGCCTCACAGGTTTGATTCTTGTTTTGTTTTCCATTTCTTTCTACTAATTTTGTATGCCAGTAGTTCGAGTCCAATGTCAAATATGCTATGGAATGTCTCAATATGATCGATGTTCGTCGAATAGTGCATGTGCCTGTTTCCATATGAAAGGCGCTAATAACACTGGTATTTGCGGGTTCCAATGGGTGACTTGTTCTGAACTACATGAATGCGAACGCACAAACAACGATTGTTATGAATCTGATCATATATGTGTTCATCATCCTCGATGTAATACTCGTCCTGTCTGTTATCCTGTGTCAATGATTGATCAACAAATTTGTCCACCAATAACAAGTAAGAGAACAAGCAGGGATCTACAGATCGAAGTGAAACTCACATCTTTCTTAAAGTTATGTTTTTATTGTTCACGCAGCCTCATATATGTAATTCATGTTGACGTAGGAACAGTGGCAAAGAGCCGAAGAGCCTTTGAAAAAAGTAAATTACGTATAGCGAAGAGGAAATGAATTGTAATTATTGGCGGAAGGATTACGTCTCTACTCATAGACTATATCCGTTAATCTGAAATATAGAGTCTGCTGCAGTTATACATAGCAGTACATAAAGATGCAATGAGCTTTTGAATGTATATCAAAGACTGAAAACAACTGAACAATTGATCAGTCGATTCTATTCTGTAGAACGTGTCATATGTTTGGATCTTCATAAGTGTACAACAATTCTATTGTATCACATTTCTCTTTAGTCATAGTTTTCGTTGCATACTTGACTGCTTCTTGTGAATATTGAGCTCACTCAGCAACCTTTGTGTCAAAATAATTGTGATTGACATCTAGCTCGAAAGAACGCATTTATAATACTCTCTATAATATTTCTAATGACTAAACTTGCAAAATTGAAGATTAATCATTTCGCTGTGACACGGTAGCCGCTAGAGGTCAAGAGAGCTTTATCGATTGAATGGGATAAATAAGTCACTAGTTACTAGTAATTCAACTGTGTATGCGAATAGTTTTTGCACAACTTATAACACCACTGACTTAGCTGTCTCAGAAAGATACTAATAAGCGCAGAATGCATCTTATCGGTCCATCTTTGAAACGGCTACTTCTTTTAGAGGCTATGTCTCAATATGTTGAAGTTTGGAGAATTTTTCTTGAGAGAAGAATTTATAAATTTAGATTCTGACAGTGAGAGAGACGAAAGAGAGAGAAAATTTGGAACAATTTATCTCTACATTATTATTCTTTTTCTTTCGAATATCCCTTTAAAATCATTTCACTCACACTATTGATATGATGACAGAGTATTCTAATGGTCTAAAATAAACACACTGACAGGCGGGCGACTTATGTAAGAGATTGAAATTACAAACTTCATACTTCGAATGATAATTTTGTACTGCAACGGCAGCCAATGCATTTAGATCTTTGCTCATATTCAATAGACAACAGAAGTGATGAATTTGAGCAGGACGATCTTGATGGATTTGGTTTAATTCAGCTGAATCACAGCAAGCTGAATTATCGAAAATTCTACTGAGTTTTCGATCTCTGATGAACACAGAGGTTTTCCATCGAGAATCAGTTTTGAAAGAAAAAAGATCCCTTTTCAGATCATTTGACATTGTCGCTCTACTTTAAAACACTACTTCAATTCTACTTAACACTTAAGTGCATCGGGTTCTATATTATATTCTATTCTATGTCAGACCTATAACGATCTGCTTCATTTATACAAATTTTCTATGATAATGAATAGCGACAAATACTACAACTAGTGCTAAGCAGCTAGGCAAACTCTAGTTGAACGCTTTTTGACTTTGGTCAATACTAATTTTTAATTAAGTATATATAGTTGCTTTATATGCAATATTATTTTGCAGCTAGATAACGATTACATTGATAAGACCAACGATTGTATATCATAAGTAGTTCAATATTTAGTATAAATAAAAATCAATTAATAGTAATCTCCATGTTGACTATTTTTCGTCACTATCGAAGTTTGATTTGTTTTGTTGACGGCTATAAAACGAAACCCATTCTTTCTCTTCATTTGATACAACTACATATGCTGCGTTTTAACAAAAAGTGTTTTATTTGTATTCAATATAAAAACCATTTGACTTTAGATGCTATAAGAATTCACTTTATCGTCAGCACTTCCTCATTCTCATCTTCGCCTGAATTCAGATAATCTTAAAGTCAGGTGTCTAAATTCTAGCGGACATATTTTTCGAAGCATTCCATTCCTAGATTTGGCTACTGAAATCACAGAGAGCTGTCTTTTTTTAGTTTCCGAAAGAGAATACACATTGTACTGTCGCATGATATAATATTGGTCAAGACTGATTAGTTGAGAGCGTGTGTGAATATGAGTCTACTCTTGATCGACACATTCACATCCTTTCATGTATTCATTCAACCAATCACAAGCATAACTGGACGCTGTTTATCAGTCGACTAGTTGAACGAGTATACCGGTCGCTTGGATTAGATCAGAATTAATGAGAGCAGTACCAGTACGCAACACAAAATTCAGACCAGTTCCATCTATAGAACACGACCACACGAACAGCCATCCATACCTCACCAACACAGCCATATCAACACACAATCTTTACCACACGAACCACTCACATCTCACTTCCACACTCAGCACCGCTCACACCCATCCAGTTTGAAAATGCTGATTGGACGAGAGCTAGATAGAGAAAACATCTGATTAGCTGAACTTCCAACATAAAAAAAAACCTATGTCACCAAAAATGACTAGTAAAAACACCTGATTGGCTGCGTCATCATTATGGTAAATTTGATCCCTTTAATATCGTCCAATCTTTAGGGATACGTGTCCACATGACTGCACACGTGCCCACACACATACAAATATAGCCACAAATGCATTTTATTTTACGTGATCTTTCTTATAGTCGAGGGAACATTGTTCTAAATGAGAGGCGTCAATTTCGAAAGATCCGTGTGGAATTCTGGCAGTTTTGCTCAATTGCTAATACATGCAAGCCTTACTATGATCTTGCTAAGCTTCTTTCCTTATGTAGCTCTATATCCTATCCGAATTCTCCTTCGAACAGCTTGACATAAGCTCACAAAATCAGGTTAAACCCTACCTGCATTTTATATGCGAGTGTTTAGGAGACCCTTCGGCAGATTTGCATTCATAATCCAGAAAATCATGCGATCAGAAATTTTACTGAACGATGTGAAAAGTCTCCTAAAAGATGTTTACTGGATCCTTAGGGTTCTCAAACGCATACTGAAAATAATGCACATTTGTTCTTCAAGGATTCGAAATCTTCATTCTTCTAATCCTCCTAACAAGATCCTGATAGCATTTTCTCAGGACTTTTTTAGTTTCGGAGTCTAATAGAGTTCATCATTTTTTTGCTTAAATCCTTGTCTGGAGTCCATATAAATCCTTCCAGGATGTGAGCTTGCTAGTACCCTTTCTGATAATCATGCTAAAGCTCTGCATTGGAGATTACGAATAGAATTTTCATATCTTTATGTTTTCCTATCGAAAGCATGCATAGAATTAGTATTGCTCTTTCTCGAGAAACCTTCTTTCAGCAATCTGTAGGTGTAGTCTTTAACTATCACGAAGATTCACCTTTTTAGGATCTTAAAGATCTTCACAAGAACTAGAAGTGCCATAGATGTAAGAATCGTTACCAAATCCTTTTTTTCATAGGAAACTAGGAAAAAAGTCGCCTGAACTTTTATCTGCAGAAAGAACACTCTCGAAAAATTGGCCAAGTTCCCTTCGAAGACAAATGTCGTATTTGTAGCTCTTGCTCCTGCGAGAGAGGAAGATCTCTTCGACCAAGGCGATGACAATTCTTTTTCTTATTTGTTAATTGTAGCGATTCACAATATTCCAGTTAATGCTCAATGGACACAGGATGCGACGACTGTCGCTGGAGATCGTAAACAAGGCAATGCCACCAATCAAGTTCACAATCCTTACTCTGTCCACGTTGATGATGATCAAACGATAATCATCGCTGACCACGGCAATCATCGTATCATGAAATGGAAGATGGGTGATACAAATGGACAAGTGGTGGCTGGTGGCCATGGCGAAGGAAATCGATTGGATCAATTGATATGGCCAACTGATGTGTTGATCGACAAAGAGATGGATAGTCTCATTATTTGTGATCATATGAATCGACGAGTCGTACGATGGTCTCGTCGTAGTGGCACAACTCAAGGAGAAATCCTCGTCGACAAAATCACATGTTATGGATTGGCTATGGATGATCAGAGAAATCTCTACATTTCTGACTTTGACAAAGGTGAAGTAAGACGATATCCAATAGGAGACAAGAATGGAATTCTCGGGGCTGGTGGTCGCGGCACAGGTGCTGGTCTCAATCAACTTACCGGGCCAACCTACATCTTTGTTGATGAACAACAGGCTGTCCACATAACGGACTACGGCAAAGAGCGTGTGATGAAATGGAATAAAGGTGCAACAGAAGGAATTGTCGTCGCTGGGGGTCAAGGCCAAGGGAATGCTTTGACACAATTGTGGAATCCTTACGGACTGTTCGTCGATACGTTGGGTACCATCTATGTGGCCGACGCGGGGAATAATCGAATCATGCGTTGGCCTAAAGGAGCGACGCAGGGCACTGTCATTGTAGGTGGAAATGGCTTAGGAGAAGGAGCAAATCAGTTTTACCTTCCTCGGGGTTTGTCCTTCGATCGATATGGCAATCTCTATGTCGCCGATTTTGGAAATAATCGTGTTCAACGATTTTCTATCGAATAGACTCAAAAGGATGATTGCTTTTTTTCTTTCCTTTCCAGGGTTGCCAAATCTCCTGATTTAGCCAGGAGACTCCTGGTTTTTAGACTTTTCTCCTGGCGAAGAAATCTCCTGGATCCAGGAGCTGGTTTTTATGATTTTCTCCTGATTTCTCCTGGTTTTTTAAAGGATTTGTCACGTTCAATTGTAGTGATATTTTGAATCAATAAGACAAAGAAAAAGAGAACTATCATACTATTTCATAGATGCAATAGACAATGAGAAAGCAGTCGTTTCTGCTTGTTATGCCCGATAATATGCGTTTATTTGTGAGCTTATCTTCTTGATGGTTAAAATGTACCTCATGGACAAAAACTAGTTTAGTTCGCTTTTTCTATATCAACCTAGAATGCTATTTGTGAATTGACCTTCAGCCACATGGAATTTTTGTGGGCTCCTAATAGAAACGAATTGAAGTGCAATCTTATTGGTGCATAATTAGGAACTAAATGAATAATTATTTCAGTTATACAAAGTTCTATAATTATCTTTTAAATAATTCAAACCTATTGAAACAAATTCAGTCTTTAGAAAAATATGGCCATGTTCATAGGTGGCGAAATGTTTTGGATCTAGGGTAAGCTCAACAATTTTTTACAAGATTCGCATCAGAAAATTAAAAATGTGGAGTAAGCCAATTTTTTTGATGCCATCTTGATGAAACAAAGTTAGTGTTTTTCATTTCAAACTCGTATTTCGTAATGTATGACACCGATAGAGATAAGAAAAGCATT
The DNA here is from genome assembly GCA_905250125.1 of Rotaria sordida. Classification (NCBI taxonomy): domain Eukaryota; kingdom Metazoa; phylum Rotifera; class Eurotatoria; order Philodinida; family Philodinidae; genus Rotaria; species Rotaria sordida. The sequence continues at coordinate 1,131 of CAJNOL010005370.1, read as the reverse complement.
TGCAACTTATGTGTCAAAAAACGTGGATTTAAGAAAACATGTCGATGCTTATCTTTATTGACTTTCAACTCTCGAAAGAATTGTTTTTCATCTGCTTTGCTAAAAGACAAAGTAATATCTAAGCAGCAATGTTCACAAAAACGACATTACATTATGAATGTTTTTAGTGTGTTGAAAAGATTTTGTTCTGCAGGAATATTTTTTTATACTCGTCGTTTTCTTGCTTCATTTCGTATGGTAATGGGAACTCCATTAAGTATTGGTGTTGCCGCATTTTGTCTCGTGTTTGCATACATATTCAGATACATGTATGTAACAGTTTTTTATTTTTACGTAACTAACCTACTGTAGCTCCAATCATAATTATATTTTTAATTTGAAGGCCTGTCACGGCTATCTTAAAATCTAAAAATAAAATAGAAATATGAATTCCTGAAGTCTTACGATTAGAAGTGTAAATCGACGAGCTGAGTCGTCGCTGTCGGTAGAACAAAAAAATTAACAGTTTTGAAGATTTTTCGACGCGTGAGATCACTTGTCAACGATGTTTCTGTCTAGATTTTTTTATCAGTGTGTCCTCTACCATTATTTTCTCTTTTTCCATCCGACAATTTCTCGGAAATAAGAAAACCTTAAAGAAATCGTCCAACAAATTCACTCGTCTTCACCGACAAACAAAAAAAGTTGATTATTTCCAGTCGCTACCGAATGAAGAAAAAAATAAAATCGCACTTGCACACCGCCGACCTATGAACTGGTTTACGCTTCTGCTTGCGGAAGTGGAAATAAATTTTTTTCTGAGAACGAGAGTGTAAGAACAAGAATAACTATTTTTTACTGAGAAAGAGAGTGTAAGAACAAGAATAACAATTTTTTTCCGCGAAAGAGAATATATGGGCGAGAACAACAAATTTTTCCTGAGAACAGAAAGAATAATCGAGAAAAGTTGCTCTCATAACACTAACGATCGGGTATGTAAATTTACTTGCTAAAAATGATGAAAGTCTTTGGCAACTACTAGCTGATATGGTTCAGGTTTTTTATGCAGTAATTCGTCACTTTTAACAAAAGAACCCCAGTTTAAATCATGGCTGATCCAAGATTGGACATTTAGCCACACAAAACTAAAAG
>CAJNOL010005369.1:0-11842 GCA_905250125.1 Rotaria sordida | reverse complement strand
TAATAAAAGTCAAAGAAAGAATAATTTATGCTCAAAAATATTTTGTTTGAAGATATTATTATTATTCAGTTACTTAGTTTTTAATCAATCAATTCAAAATCAACAAATCAAAATGAAAAATAATAAAAATATCAACAAATACTATGTCTTAGTGATAATCCTTATCATCAACGATATGAAGTTTCTGATGAAGATGAGATCGAAGTGTTAACTGTTCGTCAAATTTTTTTTGCGGCCTTTATTCATCATTTTCAGTTCTTGATACGAACGAAATTAGAAGGTTTAAAATTTTTGTTAACCTTTTTTTTTTATTCTCATTGAGCTGAATTACGAATTGCCTCTACTAAGATGAAAATATGTTGTTGGATAATTATTTTGAATTCTCAAAGGTTTCTCAATCAACTCCTAATATTGAGAAACTAAAAATTTCCTAATAAAAGCATATAAATGAAAGCGTATGAATACATCTTTGAAAAGTATTTCTCAGTTATGTGTTGTTAGTTTTTTTGAGTAGATGCCTAATTCGTGTTCGAAAATAAATTAAAAAAAAACGGCTTTAATATTGAAATAGCAAAAGAAAAATTTTTTTGACATCACCCACTCCTGCCGAAGCAGCAAAAATAAGCAAAAAATAAATTTTATATAAATTATGAATTTATAAATTCGACGGGATTGAAGCAGATTTCGAATATTATGTAAACTGCGATTGCAATCATCAATTCGAAATTTGTATCGTTACGGAAGAGCAGCACGATGAGGCAAATAAAAACTACTGCAGAAGACACGACCTATTTAATTGATGGAAAGGATATGGATGCTGGTTTTCTCTTCCACCACATCCATGCACCCACCTATTGTATTTAATCGCACGATATGACTGACACCATTTTTCTTTTAATTATTACCGTCAACAAATATTTTTCGCCCCCAAATATAAGAGATAAATCAAGTTTTTTCTAAATTCGATATTCGATCTAAAAGTAGATGTAGCTGTGCATGTGTATTTCTTTACCCAAACCCTTCGTTCAACTTTACACTTAATTACTGACAACCTGTCTATAAAGAGGACTTTTCTGTAACAGACGTATTCAAAGAGTATTCTCTAATGTATTTAGACTATATTAATTCTTTGCGAAATCGATTCATGAAATATTGGATCTTTATTTATCTTTCCACAAAAGTCAATAGTTGAAACAATATACTATATCAAAATAATGCATATAGAAGCAATCATTTTTTAGAGTAGAAATAGATAGATATTTTCGGTGACTGATATTAGTATAGGATGCTTCTAAAGTTATTTTCGAATGCTTAATACGTTTCTTATAGTTGAATAATTCAGAAATGCTCATTTATCTTCTAATTAGTCATTGAGCTGAAGTTGGAAATAGAAGATTAGTCGAACACAAACTTCTTTCACTAAATGACTTGATTTGGTTATAAACAATTTCCGATCAACATGCCGAACTGTCTTAAAAAGTATCACGAGGATGAAATGAAATAGGAAGTGTACAATACCAGATGACAAATATTTCATCAGACGATTAGTCTATTATCAGGCAACCTTGAAGTTGGAATATATTATTTTTAAAATACATGATGAATATCATTGTTATTTAACTATAATGACTGAGAAAGGAAAAGTTGTTTCAATAGAATCAATCATCAAATTCAACATTTGATGAATAATACATTATTTCTTTGTGGCTACTTTATAAAAGAACAAATTCTCTGTATCTACTAGCTTCTGTATTTGAATGAACACACTTATAATCAATCATTAAACTAAAAATAAAGTTCTTTTTATATTTCATTTGGCTCAAAAGTAATTATAATGTGTAGAGATAAATAATTATTTAACTTTCATATCAATTTGCTTATACATTTGATCTTCTCTTGAAATTGACATTGATTTCGAGTATTGTCATTTGGCAAATATTGTGTTAAATAAAAATTATAATTATCAATCATATTATCATTTTGATCTTTACTATAACTTCAAAATCAAATACAACTTTATCTCCAATATTATTTATAGTAACTATGCATCACTAATTAATCCAATGTTACAGAAATTGTTTATATATTTTTTGTTTATTTCAACTAATCAATTACCAGTAGGTAGTAAAATATACACAGTTCAATTTAATCTTCTTTCAACAAAAAAGAAAAAACAAAATCTTCTATTGCTTTAAAATTCGTTTTATTTACCATAATAAAAAAAAAAAAAAGAATGCCAATGTCTATTCTTATAAGTCAATTTCAATAAGACCATCTTTACATTCATATCCATCATGACTTAAAAAAGTTGTTGAAAATAAACTAAATTTATTTTTTTCAAAAAAACGAATAGCTCGAATATTTTCTACAAGTACACCACCAGATAAAATCATATGATGTTTATCCATTCGTCGTACAATATCTATTGTTTTTTTCATTAATAAACTACCAAGATATATATTTTGATAATTATCCGTAATACATGGACTTAATCGTGCAGTATTATTATTATTCAATTCAATCTTATAATTAATACGAAAACGTTCATATTCATCATTACGAATAGATAATGTTAAATTAAATAAAGCTACTATCATATTTTCATTAATCAAAGCAATCAATCGTAATTTATCATTATTTCTATTTATTTCTTCATTACAAAATAATTCTGCTGTTTTTCTATCATAACTTGGATAAACACAATAATGACGTGTACGTTGACTAAGACTTTCGAGGAATGTTGTTAAATTTCTTTCATCAGTAGATAACAATGGACGAAAGAGAATATGTTGATTGATATGAGATAATGGGTTAATACGAAGATGGCGTCCTTATAACAAAGATAGAAGATTCATTTCAATTATTACAACATTTTGTTTTCAAATTTTAAATAGTTCTATGCAAATTCTATCTTTGTCTACACAACTTTAAAAAAAAACATTCTAAACTTCAATGTGCAAAAATTTTTTAGCAATCAATACTTGAAAAAAATATTTAATTTTCTGTTGTTTTACAAAAGTTTTACCTCAATTTTATTCTAAAACAAAAAGAAAACAAATTATCCTTTTTTTTTGACATCCTTCTCGTATATCTTCTAAAACTCTGAACTAATAACTAGTTCAGATTTTTGAATAATATCATTCAATGTCAATGTCATTTAGTGCAAATCTTGTCTAGAAATTAAAATAATGAAATGCAAAACAAAAAAAAAAAAAAGAAAAAGTCATTGTTTTAAAAAGAAAAAAAAATTGGATTTATCCACGAGCCAAATGTTGTCGATAACCAATTATAACATAAAGTGCTGAACAAAGAACAATAAAAAAATCGTCTAATAAACCAAATATACCAAGAAGACTTTCCGGTAATATATCAAGTGGTGATATAACATATGCAATTACTGATATAAATATTACAAATGTTCGTAAACGATATGTCCATGCAAGACCTTCTGTTGTGAATAATTGACGAATTATATAAGGAATTAAAACTGGAATATCATAGAAATATTCAAGCCACTAAAACAAAAAGGATTATATAGTTTTGAAATAAAAAAAAAAAATATTAAGAATGTTTTACCGTTCGTGGAACATTAGAAAATCGTCGATTAAAATCTTTAACACCATTAACAACCATTTGTCGATCACTACTATCTGGTGCTGCTCGTTCTTCAGCAGTAAAACGTGTTAAAAGAACTGTTACCTGCAAATTATTACATATATATATATAAATATAATGCTTAACTTTAATTGAAGCCTAGTGGAATCTAAGAAGTTGTGGAATTCGTCAGTATATTCAATTGAAATCTAAAAAGTGTCTCAAAAGTCTATCGAGAAAAAGAACGTGGATAATTCTTGAACAATTCAAACAATATGCCTGAATTACTTATCTTTTTATTCGACATTCTTTAAAATTTTGTATCGCATAATTTTATTTTTATATCTACTGTTCAAAATAACTACATCTGAGTTGAAACATACACATTCAATATTTTTTTTTCTCAAAATCTTTATAACAGTTTGTAGAACGTAAAACGCTCTATAAGATATCTTATATTAAACTTGCATGTCGATTAGTAATCATATTGAAAATCGATTTACAATCCAAAAAGAAAAGTCAGTTTAATAAAAGTACAGTTATTCAGAAACCTATTCGAGATGTTTTTGTTTAGTTTTATTTAATCTTTCAAATGAGATGTTGTTCAAACAAAAATGACGAAGTTATAAACGAAACAATGAAGATGATCTTATTTTTTCCGTTTTTCATGTTTCAACACTTATAACTCAACTAAATCACATCACTGTAGTCTAAAAAATTTTTTATTAGTTCAATTTAATATTAGGAATCGATTGATGTAAGAAAAAGGTACATTTTAATTTCGACCATAAAATCAACTTTCTCAATGAACTCAAGTAATTTGTCTTATAAATAACAAGTATGTGTTATGTTTTCTTAATGAAAATACAAATTATTTGGTAGTTTTGCATGTGACATCTGTATAGAATGCTTTATAAGAAATATCAAAATTTTCGATTCTTAGACTAACGTTTTAGGTGCACATTCAGCTGCCTACTGGCACTTAAAAAACACATGGAAACAACAAATTAAAGATCTACATTTCGATTCATCATATATCTTATTTATTCTTGCTAACCAAAATTTGATGCTTAAGTTTCTTTTTTCATTGATTCGTTTGAAATGTTTTTTTTTTTTTCATATCTTTTGATACTACATTTGAGCAAATAGTGTTCAAATTAGGGTTGTAGAAAGTGTTTTCTACATAAAAATTCGATTTTTTTTTTGTTATTAGGAAGAACTCAAAATAATCGAGAAGACAACAGTTTCAAAATATATTTTACTAATAAAAATTTTTGCAGCATTATCTACAATAAAAATTTATCCTATAACTCGTATGGATTTGGGCTCTGTGGGTAGTACAGAGACATCGACATCATCACGGTTTGCATGAAAATCGACTCAATTGTATCAGCTTTAACAGACTTCAAAAAAAAAACATCCCATCGGTGTATAGCAGTCGTAGTTTCTCGCCATTTTATCAGATGAGCATCATAGGAAAAGTTTTATTAATTTAATCTAGATAATAGAAACTTACTTGTTGTCGACATACAGGGCATTTCAATCCACTCATCCAATTAGATTGAAATTTCCAAAATGTAACAATACATTTACCTAAAATTTGTCAAAAACACAAAAAAAAAACAAAATAAAATTTCAATTTTAGTTCATAAATAACAAACCACAAAATACATGTCCACAATTAGTTTCAACACTTAATATTGATGGCTCTTCTAGACAAATCGGACATGCATCTTGTCGAGATCGACCAACATGTGACGAAGATTGTGTTCTATTAGTTGTATCTCCTTGTTCTTGAGATCGTTGACGTAATAATTCAACATCTTGCCGATTATCTGGATGAATTGTTGTACGACGATGACGTCTATTTAAAATAAATAAATATAGATATAAATAATCAAAGAAAAAAAGAAATTCACCTTGTATAATAAATCCAAAGACCAACTAAGCAAGCAATAAGAACAATTAATAGTAGAGCATCATCGCCAATACCCTTGATCAATGACGAACGATTTAATCCATCAATTTCTTCATTTTGTCTAAATGGCCAAAACCACGGCATTTTTTTTTTCTTATCTAAAATCAAAATATCTCACAATTGTTTATAAAAATCTACGTAAATCAGTAGTTATTTTCCCACAACAATGATTCATCTCACATATAATTAACTATTTACCCACTGTTGAGTCAGTGTTGACTTATTTATAGAAACTATCTATTTCAAGTAATAAAGCATTAAATCAAGATAGTTCTCGAACATTAGAAAAATAAACCTTCATTTTATCATTTCTTGACTAAGATTTTTTTTTAAGTTGGAAAACAAGGTTTTTTTTTTATATACTATATAGGCTGATTATTTTAATGTTACTATATTCTACTCTACGGATCTAATCTCTTTGCGGAGTGGCTTTTAAAAAATTCTTAATTACAAAATAAAAAATGCAACTTGCGTTATGATAAGGATTTCAAATCAGAATCAAACCAATGATCTCATATTATAAAAAGAAAATGAAGACTAATGATTTTGACAGAATCCTAAAAATGAAAGATCTAATTTCAATCTGAAAATAGTTATCTTTGCAGATCCCCTAACCATATATTATCTCTCGAAATGAATCATTATTCAAAACAAATAACCCATGGTTAGTAGATTCTCAGTTTTATACAGATAAAATAACCATATAACTATGAAAAAATTAAATTAATAATAAATTCAACTTTTATGTTATTCAAGACGAATGAGTCATTTTTTGACCTATTTTGTATCTTCACTGTGAAATGAATTGGTCCAAATTTAGCTATACAAGTGTCGTAATTAACAGCTATTGAAGCTATACTCATGGATGACTCAGCATAAATTCTATTGGATGAGTGTTAGAAGGTAAAGGTTTAATTTACTAAAAATTGAATCATCATTTTCTTTATGCCAATACAATCACTGAATATTTTATCTCAAATATTTACACATAATCAAAACTCACTTGTTATTTATTCTGTGGAAGCCAAAAGCTAAATACATTTATACCTTTTCAATATTTTCTTGACAGTAATCGCTACGATGAATCACAAAAAAAGGTTTGAAGAATTTTCTATTAGGAGAAGGTTTTTTTTCATGTTTTTATTAAAATTTTTTGTGGAAAATATTGTCTGAAAAATGAAGAACTTCAAAACATCTATTTTATGAAGTCAAATTGAAAATAAGTACATCTGATAAGACAAATCTATTTAACTAGAGTTAAACATTTTCAAGCTTTTCTTCATTAAACTTGTACTCAATCTATCAAAGTTATTTTTTCAAAAATTTCTTGTATTCTACACTTAGAGATCTTTCATAGATTGAGAGCAATTAGATGAATATGTATTTTAGGAAACTTGAAAATGTTTGATTTCGCTCGAAAGTGTTTGCTCTGTTTTTTAAACATTTTTCAATCGAATTCAAAAAACTGGTTTTTGAACGTCTTAGGTTTCTACAATAATTTCAATGAAAAAGGAGGAGAAAAAAATCAAAATTTTTTTTCCTAATTCATTAGAAGTGCTATTATTAAAAATATATCCGAAAAATACAAGTGTACTAAATGTTTTGGCTCTCTCTTCCTTCCACTTTATGCATATATGTAAAAACTAAACTGCACTGTTCTCGTCAATGATTTACTTAATCAATGAGGCAGAAAAAGAAAAAAAAACTTTATTTCTTCTACGAAGTGTAATAGAAGACTAGCAAAAAAAAAATAATGTTATTGATTAATCATTTTTTCATTTTGATCTATAAAAAGCAATCATTCTTCATTTAAATATTGTCCATTTAATACATTTTCGATGATATGATAATACAACTAAATCAACGAAAATAAGTATAACTTTAATGGCTAATCATTGATAATCATGTTCAACTATTCATTTAAGAAATTCTATAACATCTTTATCTAATTAGAATTTATTAGCTTTTATACCATTTGAATATTTAATGTAATTATCATAAAATAGTTTAGACAATAGTTACCCAACTACGATTAAAATATGGATTGTAATATAAATCTGGTTCTTCTTGATAACTGATTAAATATGTAATTACAATCATTGTGATAGTTTCTATCTAGTGACACCGATAACTAGATAAAATAAGGGTAAGTAGTTAATTACTAAGATTTTGTCTTGTAAGAATCGATCTAAGGAAAGATTGTTAAATAAAAGCTGAACTAGTTTTTTAAGTAAACTTCACATTTCTTTTTTTGCTGCATTAAAGTAATTTTTCAAAAAGGAACATTCTTTTGATTTGCAAAATAAAGTAGTATTGTTTTTGCATTTGTATTTCTATAGAATCCTTTGTAATAATAAAACGCAAAAAAAAAGTCTTCAATTCTTCCATATTAAAGTCAATTATTGTCAGAAATTCACTAATCTAAAACGAAAATTACACATAAGAAATATTTATCCATTTCAAAATTTTATATTTTATCTATATCAAAAGACTGTCTAGAGTTATCAAGTATGATAAATAAAAGTTTATGTAGTAGATCGTCTCCTATTAGCTTCTTTAACTGTGTAAAATTCATTTACAAACTATTCTTTTATGCTTAAGTCTAAAAAATATCTGCTAACACTATCATAAGAATATGGCAATGGTGTATAATCTTTATCATTATATTCATCAGTAATTTGGCTTTGAGCAGCAAGTACTTTCTGTATAGACATATATGACTTCAATTAAATGACAAAATAGCACAAACTTGTTTATATGATTCAAAACCACATCGTGCAAATGCACGATCAAGTGAACCATAAAATGGTCATGGTAATGAGACTATTACCTGATACATAAACGATAGCTCATGAATAAGTCGTCCAAATATAACTTTATTTGATACGCAAGACATTTGCAAAAAGATATGTTGATAATATCTAACGAATCAGATTTATGTCGCTGTTTATTATTATTAAATAACTTATAATTAAATTTTTTATCTTCTGATATTTTAAAAGTTTATTTAAGAAAAAAAAATCGAAATTTATAAATAGATAGATGGTGTCATAATGATCAATTGGATTGGTTGAAAAATTTACCAATGAAATTTATATTTGTTGTCTTTGGCACATTACGATACGATCATGTCATTTTTTTTTTCTTTTTTTTCATACATTATAATGTGGTTTATTTGGTTTTATAAGGAAAAAGTCATATGTACTCAGTTTTTCGATAGATAAGAATTTACGTTAGACTTGTTGAGTAAACGATTCGTTAATAAATATTGTTAAATATATTTTTTTTTTATTGATTACTGATTCATTCAAAAATAATGGATACACAGATAGAAAGGATGTATCTATACGTACAGAATGTTTAGAATAAAATTAATTTTACATATATAATTGTTGTTTTAGACATTACAATATTATTTTAGATTAATTTTTTTTTTGTCTTTCTATAATGCATTATCTAGAAGATTATCTAGAATGTAAGTTTGCTGTATCTTTTGTTTTCTCCTTCCTATTTTTTTGTTTTAGTACTTGATCCATTACCTGAAATCATGCGTGAAAAATTAACTTTAATGCGTGAAAATGATTTAAAAAATCAAGCTGAATTTGCCCAATTAGAAGATGATACATCAAAATTTCTTAGTAATTATCGTCAATATCAACAACAAACTTCACTTTCACCAACACGATCGAGAATTAATACACATCGTTCAACAACAAATACAAATGAAGAATCAACAACTAATTTAATAAATACAAATGAACAACATTTAACAGCTGAACAATTAGCTGCACAACAAGAAAAACAAGCTGAATATGATAAACTTGTTGAAAGACATCAACTATTAATAAAAGCTACAACAACAAAAATTAATTTAGCTAATGAATCTCATGATATTGTTGAACGTTATTATAAAAAACTTGAAAATGATTTAAGTAAATTTAAAATGGAACTTGAAGCTGATTATTCAGGAATAACAGAAACATTAGAAAAACGTATGTTTATTTAAATAGTTTAATTAAAATTTATTTATTTATTTTTTTTTATAATGAAAAATATTTTTAGGTTTTGCCAGTGAAGGTTTCAATGAATATGATAATACAATAGGCGAGAATAGTAAGTAATTCAATCGAATTTTATATATTTTAAATGACAAGAAAAATATTATAATCTCATAGACAACGAAACATTTTAAATCAAGAGTAGACTCAACAATTTTTATAAGATCTCCACTGAGAATCTTTTTTTATACTATTCAGATGAATAACAGTTAGTGCATCTTATTTCCTATCTGCATTTTGTACTATATAAAACTGCTGGTGTGATCCAGAAAAAAAAACTGCAGCTTATGTCAAAACATGTTCATTTAAAGAAACACATTAACATTTGTTTGTATTTCATTTTGAGTCTCGAAAGAAGAGTTTTCAATCTATTTTACTAAAAAAAAAGAGTAATAATGAAACAGTAGGGTGCACAGAAATTTTGACGTTTGTATAATAAGTTTCGATGCACTGTGGAAATTTATCAATCTGACGGAAGGAAAGACGCTTATAGGCGTCTCTCGTCTCGGAACAGTTCAGATCGGATAGAATCACATAAATTAGGTCCTAAGATTTCGACAAAGGGAAATGATTTTTTTGGATTATTCACTTTGTGTACATAGTTTAACCTTTGTACTTCGAGTATTCGTAAATTTTATACTGCAAAAGTACATTTTGATCTAGATTGAATTCAATTGATATTATCTTCAATGAAGAAATCTTGAGAATAAGCTTTAAGTATAGAAGAATTATAATAAATGAAGATGACGAAGAATGAGTATTTCTTGACGAGAGTACCTTTCCAAATGTTCAATCGCTTTTCGATCGAGACAATGCTAATAATTAATAGGAAAGTCTAGAATGGTGTAGTTTTCCAAGTCTTCGTTCTCAAGGTATCGAAATTTTAGTGGACTTTTTAACAGAAAGCTGCGGTCTACATAGGAAATCTCCTTTCGATTTGAATCTTTGCACGACCAAAGCTCTCAATAGTATTAGTTCATTGGACAAGTTGTTACTTTTCTAATATCTTCTATCCTAAGATATTCAGTATTCGAAATTCTCTCATATGTAAAAGCAAATTTTGTTCATTTATGTATATCTGACAAGAAATATTAGAATAGCTAGAATTTGCACAATTAACTACTCTCATTAAGAACTTTGTTCGTACAAAATTTGAAATCGTAAGCTGATTTTTCATGTAGACTACAGTTTGTTGTTGAAAAATTCAGTAAAATTTCGAGAACAAAGATCCAGAAAATTAAATCATTCTAGACTTTTCTATTACTTTCATCAAATGAATATCGTCTCGTTTGAAAAGCAATTTGACATCTGGAGAGATTCTCTTATGAGTTAAATTCTGATTTTTCTAAATTTATTCTATCTATTTATTAAGAATAAAATATAATTAAACAGTGATCATTTGAGTTTTTTTTTTTATCTATTTCAGATAACTTCGATCCATCGGTACTAGATATGGAACCTCTGTTGGATTCATTAGATGATATAACAATGTCAAGTACATTAACAGATGATTATACAAATCAATCAACATTAAGTTATTTAATGTCATCTCAATCTCGTCGTTTATCAACTAGTAATATATATATATAAAAAAAAAAAAGAAAATTTTCAATTCTATTTTTTTTCTTCTTTAGGTTTACATCCATCAAATTCTTCTTCATCATTTACTCGAAAACAAAATCCACAACGTATTCTTTCAAATTCATCAACATCATCACGTGGTCGAAAACGTTTACAAGGTATATCATCAACAAGTAATATTGGTAAACATCGAAAACGAAGTATGACACGTAATCCATTTCTTAATGAATCATATCAATCACATCCACTTCATCATATATTACCACCAAGTGATAGTGATGAATCATCATCAGCATCAAATTTACAATCAAATAATACAACAACAACAACAACAACCACAACAACAGATTATTTTCAAATAAATAACCAAACAGCATCGCCAAATTTATTTGACGATGAAACAAATGGTGATTTTGATTCAACAAATGTTTTATCTAATTTTCCTGGACAAGCTATTGATGAACGTCGTTATTGTTTTTGTAATGAAATGAGTTATGGTGATATGATTGCATGTGATAATCCAACATGTCGTCGGGAATGGTTTCATTATCCATGTGTAGGTATTGTTACACCACCGAAAGGTAAATGGTTTTGTGCTGAATGTACTCAAATGCAACAACAACAACAACAA
>CAJNOL010005368.1:0-11847 GCA_905250125.1 Rotaria sordida | reverse complement strand
ATAAAATACAAAATATATTACATCAGACAAACTATTACTTAAGTAGACATACTTAATGTTAAAAACTATTGATTCAATTCCATAGACGGTCGAAAAAAACAAAACAATGAAAGTTTTTAAACACTTAAATTTTTACAATGATATTCTTTTTGGATGAACATATCTAAATATCAACAAAATTTTAGATCAAAATAATTCATTACAGAAGTTTGAAAAAATCTTTCTTTGTTTGGTGAATTTATCACAACAGAAAAGAATGAAACAAGATATATTCTTCTTTTGAATAAAAATTTATTTATATCGACATCAAGATCAACAATTTTTTATTCATGTACAAGTATGAATTAATCAATAAAGAAAAAAGATTAAAAAATGTATATATAATAATGTTTTTAGTGATTTGGAGAATTTTATGTTTAATGAATAATGTTGATAAATCCATGTGTACAATTAATTTAACTAATAATTAAACAACAACATCGTCAGATTTCTTCATTATTACTATTTTCATCATCAACATATGATTAATAGTCCATTACTTGATTTATTATTCAATACAACTATTAAAATGAGTATGTATTAGATGACAATATGGTTATAAAGAAAAAAATATTAACATATATAATTAGTATTTAATTGGAATGGAATATAAGAGAAATCGAATGAAAATTAATATTAATTTTACAATGTTATTAAATATTATTCAAGTAAGATAATTATTCAATGAAATATATTTTACTAGTTAAAAAAAAAATTATAGCGTCTGTTGAGTTACTTGTGAAAATATTCTGTTGTTAATAGACTTGAACAATGTTATTATTGGAAAAACTAGATTTATAAAAAAAATATATATATATATATTATAAAATGATCTAATCTCACAGGTTCGATATTTTTTCTAAGACTTTACTGGTCATATACTTAAGAAAAAAACTATGCATACGTTTTCTACAAACATTGTTTGATTGTTCGATACGATAGCAAAGTCTGAATATGAACTCACTTCTCACTAATCAAACAATAGTTTTGAAAAAGAAAGCATAAATTTTTTTCTACTTGTTGTTTAACAGTCGAATAAAATCATTAGAAAAAAAATATATCGAGCCTAACGAGATTTGATGTTTTTGATGTATTTCAGTTTTCGTAGACTATAATGAAATTCTTCTCGTACTAAATTGTCGGATACTGTTCTTCATTTTCGAATGAACTACTTTTTTCTAATAGATTTTAGAAAACTTTATGCTAAAACAATGGATGTGATTCATACATTAGATTTTAAAAAAAATGAATACTCGTTGTTATACTTATCATAAGGTAATTTTATTTCATTGAATAGATAATGTAACAAAATAAAAACTATTTTCAAATAGATTCGTAAACATAAAACTCAATTAGGTAAACAATATTTTGTTGCATTATCATGATATGACCTATTCAACGTTTACTTAAATCTATATCAACAGCATATATTGATTATCAATTATCAATTAATTCAGTGGATTAACCGTATTGATAATTGTCGAGTAAGAAAACGATTTCGACAGTATTAAGTATATTGTTGTTAAATTTTAGTCAGAATTCCTTGATGCATATCGTGATTATATAGAAAAATTTTAATTTATTGAACTTTCACAAGAATTAACAATAATACGAACACATTTAATTCGTTATTCTTTTCTTCGATTGTCTTGAACATATGTGGAAAACATTCGGTATAAAAACATATTATACTTATTCAATTAAAGAATATTCAAAGTTTATATTATATTAATCCATTATCATTAACAATTGATGATACTATTATTGATTGTTTTTGTTTTTGTTTTTTTTGTGGAACTTACATCTTTTTTGAAGAAAAATAGAGTGAATGTAAGTTTTAAAGATATGTGAGACGAAAATTTGGAAGTTTGTCAGATTTGTATTCATAATATTCTCATTAGAATTTATTTCACATTTTCTCAAGGCATCTTGTTGGTGATCATTTATGAATGTGGTCATTATAGACTTTCACTTTAATAGTAGCAACTATGAGAAAAACCGGTGGTTCCAACTGCAACTGAAAGTTATAGTTAAATATTCTACAACTTTAAGCGTATAAATAAAAAGAAAAATACTGAAGACGTTTTTAGATATGATAAGATTCAATTCTGGAATAGTTTTCTCTATACCAGTACCCACATCCTTTTCGAGAATCGCGAAAAAAACTCATCCAAAAGAAGCTAAGAGATTCAAAAATGAAAAGATATGAAAATCATAGTAACTTTAAAAGCAAAATTGACTAAAATTCGATTTCTCTTGATTCCTCATAGTCTGGTAGAAATTTTTCATTTCAAGTATATTGTATGAGTATAATGAGACTAAAGAATACATGTAAGTTTTACATTATAATCTTGAATGAGTTGCATTGACACAATCTCTATTTTTTATTTAAATAAAAATTTTTCTAATTAAAGAAACTGAACAATTTGGAATACTTTGTTCAATTGATGGTCATACATGTATCTTCATCGTTATCATTGATTTCAACACCGTGAAAATAATAAAACCGATGAATTTTATCAGTTAACTAAAGCAATTTTCGGTTGATCAATATTTAATTGATAAAGTAACTTAAAAAAAAACTGTAATATTCGATTTTTATTTTAGTCTTCACTTATTATATGTTTAAATTTTAGTGGTCTTCATAAAGCAAAGAAACGAGTAAGTGGAACTTTTTTTAATTTAGAATCTAATAAACATTTAACAAAAAAAAAATTAATTGTTCAATTCATTTATTAGAACAGGAATGGTCGAATAGTTTCGATTCAAGTAAACAAATGAATGTATGATCAAAAGACAAGTAAGTATTTCAAATGAGAATTTTTCATAATTAAACTAAAAATATTCAGAAAATTTTGACTCATTTAACAACTGAAACGAATCGAAAATGCGTGTGCTCATAAAGTTCTGATCTACTAGTGAAACTCGTCGGGATATCTCATTTACTATCAAGTCAAAAGTTTCAAACACATTATTTATTCTTTCTTGTTGTCTATCTATTGATATTGATTACATTTTGAATAATTAATATTTTAAGTTTGTTTTATAAAAACTTATGAAATAGCTCAGTGACTGAATATTCTGATTAGTGTTTTTTTTTTCGTTGTTTTGACTGTAGTGATATATTAAATCATGAGAAAAAATAAACTAAATAAGAATTATTGTTAGGTTTAATAAGCGTAGCTACAAGGAAAATAAAAGTGACTTCTACTGAATTACTTTTAAAGTAATTCAAAAACTAACTGTATTGAAGCTCAAATACAAATTTCATAGATGAACAATTCAATAATCATCTCTAAAGTTATCAAGATAACGTAGGATACAAAAGCTTTGACACTAATTATTCCTTTATGTAGTGGTGAATTAAGCTTGCAGTAATTGATGTTTGCACTAAACAAAATCAATATTTTCATCATTCATAACTTGTTTAAATTGATGATGTTTTTCTGCTATGTAAATATATAATTAGATAAGAAATTCTGTACAACTAACTTCATGCTATAAAGTTAGATTTTGAGTTGAAAAAGAAAAAAAATGAGCCAAACAAAATTTTTGTATCGATTTCAGTTCGGAGTTGTTTCAAACATTCTACTTCTATTATGGAATGTTTAAATTAGAAATAACTCATGAACACATATTTTCGAAATTTATTGTTTTCCCTAATAAATATCTAAAACAGGAAGGAATATTTTATAATAACTCTTTGCAGTCGAAGCCATGCTGAAATAAATACCGTCATAAGAAAGGTTAGTATAAAGTATCTGTGAGAATCTTTCGTTTTACTTCAATGTGATTTGTATGCCAAATTTAGTATAATAGTTTTGGTGCAAGAAAGTACTCGGTACTTATCTCAAGAAAAATCTTAGTATTCTTCGAGAAAAGAACTCCAAATGTTTTGCTATTCTCGAAGAAAAGTGAAACTTTTTCTTCATTTTGAACAGTCGCAATCTGCAAAAGCAGTATATAATTAGATGTTCAATATAATTCTTCGATAGTGTGAATTACCGAACATTATTCAAGACCTCATCAAAATTTTTCTTACTTTTTAGTTTACATATTAAAAAGACAAGATCAATTTTTAAATAAAATCTTATCAAGAACTTTTCCCATCTATCGAAGGACAAACATCAGATGAGAATAAGAAAAGTTGACTGTTGAAGTATTGTTATTCCGAACCTTCGTTCTCCGCATATCGAAATTTTACTGAATATTTCAGCACATAAACATGTAGTCCGCCTCAAATCATCTAGAAAATGGGATTTTGACTTTAAACTTTGCGCGAACAAAATTCTTAACGAGATTCGTTAATATGGAAAATGTCGAATATTCAATATTTCAGGGTAGGAAAAAAAGAACTAGAAAAGTTACAACTTGTCCCAAGAATTAATCTAATATTTATGCAAAATTTGATTTCGAAAGTCGATTTTTCATGTGACCTGAGTAGGACTACAGATTTTTGTTGAAAAACAACGAAGGTTCGAAAAACGGAACTATTCTAAACTTTTCTATTACTCGTCAAATGAACATCGTCTCAGTCGAAAAGTATGTCGTTGTGTCAAGTTGAATTTTTGTTCACTCAATTTCGATTGATATGATCTATTTTCCAAAAGAATTTAATAAAATTTTTTCAATTCCGAATTCATTTATCTCTTTGTTTTATTTAGGATTTGTTCATGGAAATTGTTCATCATTTGGATTCTTCGCCATTTATGCAATACATTCAAGAACATAAGTTCATTGAATATTACCTTTAATTTTTTTTCCATTTGATTTCTATACTTTTACAATGAATGTATTAACTGATAAAGAAATCAGTATCTTTTTTTGACTCAAAATAGAAAGTTTTATATGTTATTAACCTTTTTTGTTTCTTTTCGATGATTAATCTACTTTTCGGAATAACTTTGGATCTATGATCAAAAACACCATCGACCCTTAATAAATCAAAATCGAATGAAAATATATAAGAAATGATTCATCTATTGTATCTGATATTATGTTTTTATGAAACATGATCTGAAATGAATGTTGAAATATAAAACACTTGTGTAACTGAAACAATTCTCTCTAAGCAGTAGCAAGTCCGAAGACTCCAACAGAACTACTTGAATTAAGACCTTCGAAAAAAATTTTATTTTATAGAGGAAAATAGGGCGTCACCGAACTTTCCATGTATTTCCTACATCGACTTGTTTTTGATCTACGAAGAGCTCGAAAAGCAATTCGATGACGAAAATTCATGGAGAGTTTGGAGACGTGTCATTTTGCTCTATCCAATAAAAATATTTTTCAAAACCTTCAAATAGATACAAGAAATCTGGTTTTGGACGTCTTGATCTTCCGCAGATCCTCATTCGAGTGGTTTCGTTGAGGTCTTCGAGTCTACTAATCCTGATGAAGAACCCTTTTAGTTGCACATCTCTCTGTTGTACCAGAGACAATGACAGGCTTTGTTGATAAACGGTCGAAGATCGTGTCTCAAAATCGTCTGGTTAACTACTTCCTGATTGCATTTCTGAAGCATCAAGTAACTGAATGGTGAAGAAGTCTCTTCTAAATTAGACTGAATAAAACAATTTCCTTATCATTAGCAACAGCTGCTGCAGCATGTTTCACAATTTAATCCCACACAAAATTCACTAGTAGTATTATTATTATATTTTTTGTTTATAAAACACCAAAACCTGATATTCGAAATATTATGATGGTAACTGTTTTACGTTACGTCAACAAAGTACCTCATTTGGATATTCTTACTGGAGCTTTATTAAATGCTGATGTTTTCTTGTGCGGTAAAATCAAACAATTTCTTATTCATCTTTTCATTATTAATGTTAAATTTAAGGTATTATCAGTTGAAAAATTACAATACTATGTATTTATGGTACTGATGAATATAGTACAGCAACTGAAACAAAAGCATTGTTGGAACGGAAATATATACCACGAGAAACTTGCGATAGATATTTTGATTTACATTAAAAAATTTATAGACAGTTTCAATGATAACATTGAACAATTATATTGTGATAATTGTCAACGGTACAGAACTTGTTGGCATATTTTGTTCTAATTTTTTTTTAATATATTCATGTATTTGAAGTTTTCGAGCAGATCATTATGTAGCTGGTACATGTGCAGATGCAACATACAAATTTGTTGATGCTCATAGTGACCAATGTGATAAGTGTAGAATATTAATTAATGATGTTGAACGTATTGATTTTTCGTCAGACTGCTCGAAATTGGTCAGCCTATGATCAATTGATATAGAAAGTATCAATTAGAAGTTCCTATATAAACACCAACAACATGTCGAGAAAACATCACAAAGATAAATGGAACATCGTAGTAAATGCGCTATTCAATGAATGAGACAACATCTTAGTCCTAAATAATTTATCCAAGACTACGTAGTATAGAGGAGAATGTTGTCTACGTTTGAACATACTATCTCTCACATACATGATGGCATTCATAGTCACTCATTCATAGTGGCTACTCTAGACATGAGCAGTACCGTGTCTAGACTCTTATAGAGATAATTCGTTCCACTTTACTGCATTTCAGATTATTAAATATTTGAATTTTCGAACTCAGTAGGGTAAAACCAAGATTCACTTCATGCTTACTTGGATATCATAATAGTCTATAGTTTTAATGACAAGACCACATGGTTTTGTTTCTTTAATTCCATTCTGTTAGACGGATAGATTTTCATCAGAAAAATCACAACTAGCTACAGATTCTGTATGTTCAAAATTAATATTTTCAACGGTTGTTTTTGACGGGACGAAAATTATAAATACGAAAAACTGTTCACCATTATCTTTTGATCATTCTAGATAAAATAATCATAAATTTCAAAAATACAAACTTATTTGAACTATTTTAAACATGAATTCGGTTAATCTTTTTCTTGGTCGTTCTAATTTATCAATCATATTTTGATCACTTCGATTAAAATCTTCTTTATTTAACATTGATTGTAAATCAGTTAATTGAGTAAGTTCACAAAGTTCTTCTATAAGTAAATGATACTTGCATTGGTCCACGTTGACCAACAAGTATCACATATCGTATTCGACTTTCACGAAGTGTATCAAGTACTACGATATCAGTAACATGTGTTTTAGCTAAATCATCAACAGATGAAAACATGAATTTTGAGTACAATCAAGTTGTGATTGAAGGTGAATATTTTCTGATACATCTATTTGAAATTGTTTTCTTTTTTTTATAATGACTTAAAAATTATTTTGTTTTGTTTCCATTTTGCCATTGTATTATTCACGAAAAATCTTTAGTAGAAAAAACGTTTTCTGATGTTATCTTATCAGCAATATTTAAATTACGTTCAACGAATGAACTATAAGTAAATATTATAATAAAATTCTTGTAGTTCTTTCACATTATCATATCGAACAAGATAATAAAATGAAGGTAATTTTTCAATAATATCAATTGTTGTCGGTATTGTGTGCCGAAGTTTAACTAAATTTTGTGTTAAATAAAAATTAGATAGATCACTCTTTATGATACAAATGCATATTAGTGATGAAGGTAATATAGAATTGTTAGTAACTATTGAAAGTGAACATCGAATAAGACAATATACAAAACAGCGTCCATTAAAATGAGTAAACATTGACAAGATATTAAAGATACATCTAGAATATAATATGGAGCGTAATTTCTATAAAAGTTTTCAATGTCTCACTTGTAAATATTCTTTCTTAAGATTAAACATAAATTTTCAGAACAAACACTCATTCTGAAATTTTCTAGTAAAGTTCTTATGACTCTCGTTTATAGTTTATGGGGTAAGCAAAAAAAAACTTCTTGAATATTTAAATTCGAAGAAGAATCAATATGACGTATAGCAATTGTCAAGATATTAAAGAATGAGTCTTTTCTCACTTACAACATTAATTACAAGTATAAAATAAAAATTTTGCATACAATTCTTCTGAAATATTCATATGCAATTAAAAATTAAAACATTTAAATTTTTAGTCTTTTGTTATTCTTCAATCTTATTTATGGACATCTTGTCTATTAAAAGTAATCAAATATCATGTTGTACATGTTTTATTTTCACACTAAATATGCAACAATAGAGAAAAAAGAACGCAATTCTATTTTTCAGTTTTTCGTTGCTTAACTTCAATCATAGGTCATTCACTTGTATTTAATTGTGAATCAGATGTTGTACATTCTTTTTTTTTCTTTAAAATAGATAGATGAAAGATTAATATCTCCATTATCAATTGCGACAGTTTCGTTATTTGTTGTTGAAAGAGGTATTACATGTTGTGTAGTTGTTCAAGATAGTATTCATAGTCAAAAACAATCATGATAATTAGGAAATAATTGTATCAAAACGAATATGTTGAGTATGCGTTAAGAGT
Organism: Rotaria sordida; assembly: GCA_905250125.1. Classification (NCBI taxonomy): domain Eukaryota; kingdom Metazoa; phylum Rotifera; class Eurotatoria; order Philodinida; family Philodinidae; genus Rotaria; species Rotaria sordida. The sequence goes on along the minus strand of CAJNOL010005368.1, from coordinate 3,397 downwards.
TTATATCTTTCGATGAATCTTGTTTTATTAATCCATCTATAAATATATATTAATGTTAGATTTTAATTTAAAAAAAAATTAACAGAAAGTAAAAAGAAATAAATCAAATGAATGATTCAATGTTCAATAATAACCTGATGAACGATAACAAACAGCTCTTTCTAAGATTATTTTCTTTGACATAAATTAGCATCTTCATCGAAAGCTTTGCCAAAATGATGAACAGCATTTAACAAAACAATAAAATGAATAAAAAAAAGACAAACCAATAAAAATAGAACATTTACCAGTCGATTAAAAATTGATTTGCTAAACATAACTAACTAGTATATATTCACGATCATTATCATATAGTGTTTAATAAAAACAATACAAATTTGAATTTCGATGATCAAAAATCAAGGTGCAAAGTTTTATTTGCAATCAGATTTAATAGTAGTCCGATACTAGGTCTTCAGATGAAATAGATTTTTTGATGCAATGCCATGCAACATGTAATAAAAAGGATCATTGGTATGATTTTAAATTGAAACGACTTTTTAACATAACAATTTACTAACTATTATCCATTTTTGAAAATAAGTCGCTTGGACAGAATTTTTATAACTTTTGAAAGGGAAATGATAGAGATCTGCGGTTTTCATTGTTGGATAGAGCACAGCAGGGCGCGTGTTACTATGAAATAATCGAGCCTTCAAGTAAGGTGTTCCATGATAAATCTTTGAATGCAAACTCTACAATGCTGAAATTTCTTAGGGTATGAGGGATTTTGATTTCTAAATAATGAAACATTTTATCGTATTTCTTAATGATAAAGAAGAAAAAGAAAAGCATCCAACTTTTTCATTTCAACTTGGACTTCAAAAATATTTATGTTCCCAGAAGAATATCTGGAAAAACAATCGTTTTATTTGCTATCTCATTCTGATGAGCAAAGCAAGTCTTTTCAAATTGGTGGATAAATATGAAATTTTATCGAATGGATTTTGTCGGTTAACGAAGAATCAGAAAGATATATGGCACACATGGCAATGTAGATATATATTCTGAGGTTTTCTTTTAATAATTTCTCATAATGAATAGACGCTGCTAGATACAGATGAAATCTTCAACGATTTTTTCATAAGTCAATCGAATATACATAGAAATAGGCCAAAGTAAGTCAAAAAATTATTTGATTGAACAGAAAATTGGACATCAGAGTGTGAAGATAGATTTACTTAAATATGCGTACCTTAAGATCTGTTTAAAACCAAAATATCGATAAGAATTTAATGTTGTTAGAAAAATCTGTATATAATATCAGCATTTTAGACTTGATAAAACCTGTTTTTTTTGTCAATCTATTTGTGATATCAAGGAAATAAACAGAGATTCAATGATAGAGACGTTTTATTATCTTTTAGATGTAGACTAATATCAATACTGACTATCTATATCTGAATAAGAATGTAAAGTATGAAGTATAAATAAAAAATATCTATCATCATTGTTTGAAATAATCAATATAAAATGCGATCGTAAAAAAACTAACATTTTTTTTCACTCTGTTTATTTTTGGTTTTTTTTCCCAAGATTAAATACTAATAGACTGCGTTTTATATAGAAATACATTTCTTCATTGATCTTCTATGAATAATTTCAAAATTATATGAAAATACAAAATAAAATTTATTCATTGTATCTTTATGTTCAGTACACAATATTCTGGAGTGAATATCTGAAATGCTCAGATACGAATAAAGCGAAAGAATAATTCTTTTTTTTTATAAAGTTATTTTTATAATACAAAATTCAAGTAATTCTTCTGTTGTTAACACAAACTATTTTGCATTATGCATTTTTTTTTCAAGTAATAACTAAATTTTATTTGATATTATGGATATGATCATATAAATGCACACGCTGTTCTTTTCCTTCTCGTTCACATCTTCGAAAAGAAAGAGAACTGGTGAAGACCAGTTCCAATTCTGAGTAAAGGTATATAGATAAATCTGTATCCAGTTACGCTACCAGATATTAAAACGTTGGCTATGTATGCGTATGGATGGTGTGGTAATTTATAAAGAAGAGAGCTCTAAGCTGTATGGGTTATCGTAAAGGATTGAAGCAATATAGTGAAATCAAACTGTACGATCTTGTATGAACGTGCAAGAATTTGTGACTGATCTCACTGTCTGATTGGTTGACTTGGATTCATTCATTTGAGCTAAAACTGTCAGAATGTAATAATTGCTATGAGATCTGTTATTGGAGAAAGTTTCTAATGGAAACTCCTTATTACAGTTTTTTTTGTCATATCTTGTAATATGCTGAAAGTTTAATAAAACGATCATGAAAGGCTTACGGACATGAACATGTTTAATGTTATCATCACGACTTTGAGTCCTATTTATGAGCTCAAACAGAGGATATCTATTTGCTGATAAATAGGACAAAAAAAATTTTTTGCTCATATTTTTATCATAGTCATACAAATTACATTTAAAAAACAAAACGATTGACATATTATCTAGTTTATATGCGATCAAAAGTTGTCTTTTTTCTGAGTTATTATTCAAATCATAACACAAAAACTAGGAAATATTTGATACTTTTTGAGAAAATATCTATATGAAAAAAATATATGTCTTCGCGAATTTTCAGGTGTAGTAACAGAAATTGGTGATATGAGTGGATGTTTTTTTTAGTTTTACATTTGGTTCTTGTCGTTGTAACATTTTAGCAACAGCATGATGAAAATCTGATTGATTAAATAAAAATGCACTAATATGTCCATGAGGAATATATCGAATATGAACACCAGGCCATACATCATTGATATGTGGAATACCATCACTTCATACACATCTATCATGTGTACAAGCAATAAACATAGCATTAGATATATTTGATTGAATTAGGCGTGAATAATTATATAAAGATGTAGATTCATCCATAAGAAGACGCATCATATCTTTAATAGGATCGACAACAATCCTATTTGAATCTATTGATCTATTTTGTTCACGTAAATAATCATAAAATATTTGAGAGGCTTTATTTTCATAGAATTGTCGTTTTAAAAGAGGGTGTGGGTGTGGATCTGATATACATTCACATTCACACCCACATCCTAACATCACATAAATGACATTGTTAACTATGTTCAGAACTAATTAATAATTTGTTATATGCAAGTATGCGTTTTAACTTATGTGGAGAAATTAGTTTTTCTAAAACTGATAATGAATTCTTTATTCTTTTTTTTTTTGAAAATACGATTATGTATAAATCGATGACAGGATATACATTGTGCTCTTGTTGACTTAGTAGTAACTGATGAAAGATATATTTTTTCAAATGCCATATTTTAAATCGAACTGAGCATTAAATAACAAGAGTAAGTATATATACA
>CAJNOL010005367.1:0-11849 GCA_905250125.1 Rotaria sordida | reverse complement strand
TAAAATTCCAATAAAATGCCTAGAACTCTGGACAGAAGGTCTATGGGTACTTGTCCTTTCAGGGTTTCTCATACCTCACAAGGGTCTATCTTATGCACAGAGTCTGAACTCAAAAGCGATTTATCAGTTGCATCGGTCCCCTCGTTAGCTATTTTTATAATTGATTTATCATTTGGAAATTTGTCTTCTTCGAAGTGTTTCGAAGGAATCTCATACCTTTGATGCATTATTCTAGCACTTATATCACAAAAACTCTACACTTATGACATTAATATGTCATCCATGAAAATGTTGAGTATTTTTAGGAATAATGAGTGAGTGAGATTGAACGTATAAATACGTTCCTCACTTCAATATCAATAATCTCTGTAAACACTTATTTCAAGAGCATGTTGAACTTGATTTCAATGTTCAACAACATCATTTATGTTCATATGTTAGATTACGTAAATCAAAATATGATTGTTATACAGTAGAAAAAAAAACAAAAATAACAGTATTGAATTTTATTATTAAATGAGCTGTGTGATTTTCGTCAGAGAAAAATATGTACAATATAAGCTATACAAAACGAGAAGTTTATGACAGATCAGTACATATCTATGTCTAAATTAAAATTACTCTTCCGTAAAACTTTCTATAATACATAATTGAATTTTTATATCATCTTCGTAATCATCAACTCTATTTTTTTTTACTATTGATTCGGCTTATATAAATGGTAAAAACCGTATAATATTAATTGATACAAATTTAATGTATCCAATTGATTCGTCTATTAATTTTTATCAAAATTCTCATTGATAAACAAAAATATTAGTAGAAAAGTAAAAGAAAAATTCTAATAAAGAAAACTAATTCAATGAGATAAATCTTTTAATATTCAATGAACACATCTACTAAATCCTTAAAGCATTTAGGTATGAGCTAACAAGAAGAGCTCATCAGATTCACACCCCTCTGTTATCTTCTGTATTACAATTAAATATTAAATAAAACAAAATATAAATAAAGAAGAAAAGTAAAAAGATTGCTTTCGAGCAAAAGCAATAAATGATTCATTCGATTCATTCTCAAAAAAAAATTTACACGCACAACTTTCCACAGTATTTATCAGGTCATAATTATACAAAAATTGCAAGTTTAAAGTCTCTAATCGAAATGTATTTTTTCCTGTAAACGAACTTTTTCAATCATTCTTTTCTAACAGTAAAAAGGTCAAACATTGTTCCTATTTCATAAGTAAAAAGCAAAACAACTGGAATCTTTTATTCAAACTGATATTCATGTTGAAGAACAACAGTGTAGTGTCAGACCCAACAAGATATATGAAGAGATTAATATTAAAACAACATTCACTGAAATACTGATAAAGAATTCGTCTATTTGTGGATTTTACCAAAAGACTCGTTGTTTAACTTTACAAAAAATCTTTTATTAAAAGTCTTTTTATTAGTAGAAATTTCTCATAAAAATTATAAGGACGATATCATTTACTCGAAAGAGGTTTGCAATTTTCTTTAAATCTCTTCTATTTTCCATAGATTCACTTATACTTTCAAGCATAACAAAAAACCACGTATATATGTCTAATAAGAAAAAAAGATGTGATTCATTAATTTATTTATTATTGCTACTGAGATTTCTTTTATAGACTCAAATAATTAATCTATACATAATTTCATTTATGAAAATTCTGAGATATTTTTCAATGAACTCACAATAAAACTCTATATCTCACAAATACTCGATAAAAATATCAATTATCTTTAGAAAATCATAGAAAACGAATATTCGTCAGAATATGAATTCATCCTTAACGAGAAAATATTCCAATAAGTTATTCACCATGTTTTCTTTCTTTTTTTAGTGTAACGCCTCACTCTACACCTATAATCGAAATACAGAATACACCAACAACTGTATGATGGGAGATCTGAATAAAAACAAAATATACAATTTCTCAAGCAACTATAGTTTAATCATTTTCTAATAAAAAACTAACATCGAATTTTTATAAAAACTTAAATATCTACACTGAAAACAAAATGAAATTGTTGTATCTGTTGAATAATTTTTATACTAGAGAAATATAATGAGAAATACATGAAGACATTCATTGAATGCTCTACTGCTATTATTATTGTCTCTCTTAGAAAATACTTCATTTCATTCTAATTAAATGGCATTATCTCATAGAGAGTACTTTGTCAGGTAACTAAAAACAGTTACCACTTTCATTTCTACAATGTCAAAATACTCATTAATAATTCAATTAAGAAAGTGGAACATATAAAGGCAATAACATTCATTATATCTAAACGAAAAATGCCTCGTTTTTGTACTAATACTTTGTCTGATATACAGTTTCGCATAAAAATCTAGAAATAATATTACTTTTACATTACAGTTGTTTGTTCAAAATGTTTATAATGATGAATTTTGTTTTCATCGATAAATCTTGAAAATTTACAGAATACAAATATGATATACTCTATCATCAGAAGACTATTTTGAGATGAATTCATAGCTGTTTATATATTCATTACTATATCGATAAATATGACAATATAAGTGAATACACATCATTCATAGTTTGTTATGTACAAGTTGATACATTCTGGACGAAAATTAGATAAATCCTGAGAAGCACTATATTCTAATGAAAATAAAATTTAGTAACGATGAAAATCACTTGAAATGAAAGAAATTCATCAATCTTAAATGTGTAGAAATTTCAATTTTTACACAACTAACATTTCTTTAAAGAAAAGTCGAAAAACTATACGTGAAAAAAGTTTCCGCAAAAATTTCTCAGAAATTTCTCCAATACATATATATACATATATATTGAAGATAATGAAGACGTCCAATAAAAAATATATTGTTCAGTAGAGAGACAAACGCTATCTTATTCTATATAATTTAGACATGTATATATTTCAGACATTCTTAAAATAAAGATCACGTTTTGTAAAAACAAAACACACCTATTTTTTAAGTCACTCGAGTTGATAAATTCTCTTGTCTTGTATTCTTATTTGAAGATGAGCAATGTGAAGGAGAAAGACAACACCCTATATATTATGTAATATGAAAATTTTATTTCGTCGACGATGACATGATATAAATGTATGTCAGACGAGAAAAAAAATCATCAAATCAATTAAAACAGAAGTGAAATGATTGATAAAAAATCAATCAAAATTTTGAACATCGGTCAATTAATCTCAGCGTATATAAAAACATGCATACATCATTATGAAATCATACACTCGAGTTGTATTATTATAATGCATTACAATGTATTTATATACCAGGGTTCATTATTATTATTATGATATTATTTACAATGATAATAATATTATTAAATTCTATATGAGGTAAATAGTAAATTCATTATATATTTAATAAAACTTTTTTTTTCTTTTTTTTTTAGATGAGTTTCAATACTATACAATATTGAGAAGTAGGAAAAAAAATATTTTTTTACATATTCAGTTGAGTTGAGTTGAGATAAGTTATTTTGAAAAAAAATAAATACTATCTGTTATTATGAGGATGAGTATGAGTACTTTTGAGATGAGATGAGTTGAGTTATGAATGTTATTAATGTGGGTCAGAGAACTACGTTGTCTGATTCAATAGGGACAGGAACTTTCGTGCCATAGCAAAGCAGTGTAGTGCTAGGGAAGGTCTCTATGTGTCGTTGGTCCCTACCGTTCATACGGCATACCTTCGGCCGTTGCCCTACCAGTCCGGCGTGGTCCGCCTGTGGTACCTATGGCATTGACAAGGGATCTCTCTCTTGTCGCGCGCGCGCGGGTAAGCCAAAATGAGCCGAGAACAACCAGAAGAAAAAAAAAGAATAGCAATTTAAACCAATTTATTGAGCAATGAAGGAAAAAAACAAATTACATTTTCTTTAGAATTTCTTCAAATGTTTCTTTATATTCCAAAAGATGTCGATGATTCGAAGGTAATTTTTCTTGAGCTATATCTATCGCTTGTTGAACATTTTCTATTGCCATATTATATTGTCGAGTAGATAAATATAATTTTGCCATATTATGAAAAACTACAGCTAAATTAGGATGACTTTTTGGTAATTTCTTCTGACGTATTTCTAATCCTTTTTGATAATATGTCAATGCTGTTGAATAACCTTTCATTTCACGATAAGTTTCACCTAAATTTATATATGTCGTTGCACATTCCAGAGGATTACATTGAACATTTTCTTGAATATTTAATGCTTTTTGATGAAATGCAAGTGCCTTTTCATAATTACCCATTAATCGATGAACATCACCAATATTACTGTATGTTAAAGCTAGATATGGATGATTATCACGTAAGGCTTTTTTCCATATTGCGAGACACTTTTCGAAATTATCAAGTGCTTTTGGGTAATCTTTCATACTGCGATAAATTTTTCCGAACCAGTTGTATGGAAAAGCCAGATGACGATGATTCGGAGGCAGAGCATTTTCGAAGATTTGATGTGTTTTTTTGAAATATTGAAGTGCTTTCGAGTAGTCACCCATGTGGTAATACACTGCACCGATGTTGTTGTAGGAAGTAGCCAAATCGGGATGATTTGGAGGCAGAGCTTTTTCTCTTATTTTAAGTGCTTTTTCGTAAAATTCAAGTGCTTCCGAGTAGTCATCCATGTTGTTATACACGAGACCGATGTTGTTGTAGGAAGTAGCCAAATCGGGATGATTTGGAGGCAGAGCTTTTTCTCTTATTTTAAGTGCTTTTTCGTGAAATTCAAGTGCTTTCGAGTAGTCATCCATGTTGTCATACACCAAACCGATGTTGCTGTAGGAAGTAGCCAAATCGGGATGATTTGGAGGCAGAGCTTTTTCTCTTATTTTAAGTGCTTTTTCGTAAAATTCAAGTGCTTTTGAGTAGTCACCCATGTTGTCATACACCAAACCGATGTTGTTGTAGGAAGTAGCCAAATCGGGATGATTCGAAGGCAGCGCTTTTTCGAAAATTTTATTTGATTTTTCGTAAAATTCAAGTGCTTTCGAGTAGTCACCCATGTTGTCATACACCGAAGCGATGTTATTGTAGGAAGTAGCCAAATCGGGATGATTCGAAGGCAGAGTTTTTTCTTCTATTTTAAGTGCTTTTTCGTAAAATTCAAGTGCATTCGAGTAGTCACCCATGTTGTTATACACTAGACCGATGTTGTTGTAGGAAGTAGCCAAATCGGGATGATTTGGAGGCAGAGCATTTTCTCTTATTTTAAGTGCTTTTTCGTAAAATTCAAGTGCTTTCGAGTAGTCACCCATGTGGTAATACACTGCACCGATGTTGTTGTAGGAAGTAGCCAAATCGGGATGATTTGGAGGCAGAGCTTTTTCTCTTATTTTAAGTGCTTTTTCGTAAAATTCAAGTGCTTTCGAGTAGTCACCCATGTTGTCATACACTGCACCGATGTTGTTGTAGGAAGTAGCCAAATTGGGATGATTCAGAGGAAGAGTTTTTTCTTTTATCTTATGTGATTTTTCATAAAAGTCGATGGCTGCATTATATTGTCCTTGGTTATCTTTCATGAGCCCAAGTTGGTTATAACAATACGCTTGATTATTGACATCATCGGGTGCTTGTTCGAGTAACATCGTAAAAACTTGTTCTGCTTTATTATTCTCCCCCATTTTCCATAATAATAAGCCCATTCGTTGCCAACCAGTACCAGTGATCTCCGTCCGTATTTGGTTTGTAAGTGCACTCAACTCTTCATTGACATCGTCACTAGTAAGTGTAAGTTTGACTTGCCATATCTTCATTTCTTCCTGTTGGATTTCTTTGATTTGTCGAATCCGAAATACGGTGTGCGTTGAAAAGAGAATTTCTAGTTCGTTTGGAAATTTGCTGAATTTAGCGATGCGAGCATATGGAACCGATTTTATTGATGGATCAATTGTTATGATAAAGAGTACACCAATTTTTGTGTTGTCACTTCGAAGTTTTCTGCGAATGAAATCAGCGGCAACATATCTTTCTTCACTTGTTGATAAGAAGTTATTATAAGACATGAGTTTGTTTGGTTGGATTTTGATTTCGAAGTCTTGTTGTGTCATAGTTTGACCACGGTAAACTATACTTGGAAATGGTTTATCCTTGTCATTCAATTGTTCGTCGTGAAGTTGTTGGATATTTTGATGAAGATCACGCATGAAGAAACCTGTTTTGAGTAAAGTAGTAACGTCTAGATTACCTAGTGCTTTGTTGAGCATTTTGTATGTGAAACATTCAGCAGTATACCATTGAACAGGATTGTTGTCGATATTGCCGTAATATTCTTGGGCGAATTTGTTGATGAGTTCTAATTCTTTTTTGTTATTAGCATACACCTTTTGTTGACAAGCATAATCAGCAAGTTCTGGAATTGTTTTCTTTTCGTCAAAATCAATTTCAAGTACAATTTCTTTGAAAAATGTTGTATACATAAATGATGATTCTAATTCACCAGTAATGCCAACAGTATCATCATCGCATTCTCGAGCTGATTGCTGAACGGAAGCGCAAATCGAGTGGATTTCCGTGAATACACCTCTTACTTTCGGCCACTCTTCCGTTTTCCATTGTTCGTATTTTGATTTTTTGCGACAAAATATATAGATTGCATAAATTTGAGACATGCGGTGAACACGTGGTACGACATTTTCGGTAAGAGCCCCAGATACAATAAGAAAAGCTTTTTGATTTTTGAAACTTGAAATATAGTTAAAACATTCATCGGCATTACGAAATTTCTCAATGGTATCGACGGTTAGTTGCAATTGCTTAATTGAATTTCGAAAATCTTCGTTTGACTCGTCTAGATTACTATCGAGCCAAAGTAGAAAATAATTTTGTACAAGATCTTTGGCTTGTACACGTTGCTGACCTTTTTCTCCGTTCGTGATAGAGACTTGAGAACGGTGAGGATGTGTGGGTGAACTTATATTGACAGGAGTAGTGGAATTTACGACAGATTTGTCTGTTGCCACTGATGCACCACAACCCATGTTATACGCAGTAGAATAAAATGAATGAATAAAAGTTCTTATGTATTAAAAAAATGAATATGTACTTTGACGAACGATTTTATTTTCTCAGCTATGATTGAAATATTGTTTTTTTTGGTTGCCAATCAATAAGATTGTTTCTATTGTTTCTAACATCCTCTTGTTTATGTTTCTATGTACAAACCATTTGTTTGATTGCTCAATTGAATTGAATCAATACGGACCCTGTCGAAAGAAAAAAAAGCTACCGTGGGTGTGGGTGTTTTTATTGGCAAAAAACAGGTACATCAGCACCCACACCCGCACTCACACCCACCATACCCACCCCACATCAAAACAAAAATAAAATTTCAAAATCAGATTCATCATGTTCATCGTCGAGTTTATCACCAGATCGTGACTAAATTGTTCTTGATAAATTTATTTTTCATATATCTTATTCTCGCTTTTTTTTCTCTCTTAGCTCTGCATCGTTTGACACCATACTATTTACTGTTTCTTTTGTAATCGAGCATCTTATAACTAAACATTAATATGATCATATTCGAACACACTCCAAGTGTATGCATTAAGATACATCTTAATACCACTGGGTACAGTTCTCGCATATGTGCTGCGTTTATACTGTTCTGTCAATTGGCGAAAATCCACTCAACTTTTGCCAATACTAGCAAAAGTCTACAAGATTCTCACCAAATAATTGGTGAAAATTGAGTAGACTTTTGCCAATTCGTCCCGTGGACATTCACCAATTGATGGAAGTTCAACGAACATTCGTCAATACACCCTCCGGACTTTCGCCAATAACTGGCGAAAGTCTTATTAACAAAGGGCGGAAATCCCTTTATCGTACGTCTGGGTCTTAATAAAGACAAACGGTATACTTTATCATCGGCGTCATAAATGTAAATATTTACTATATGGTAAATAAATGATAGTGAATTAGAAGCAGAACAACTATAGAACGCTAAAAATTCAAATCTGACCGGATCCTGTCAGATCTCTTAATTTTCGTCAGAGGTTTCGATAAGACTTTATCGAATCCACCCATCAAAACTTGTCGGATTCGATAAGATCCTCTCCGGGTCCTATATTCGTCGGATTTTCGATCACTGAATTCCGGACTCAACTCCATAAAATCCGACCATTTCCGACATAATCCGACATTGATTCTGAACGGATCCAACAAGATTCAATGATTGGATTTCTCTGCTTGGGTTCTTATGATTTTCTGTATCACTAGAAAATTTTCGCTGAGATCCTGAAAATTGCTTGATGATCGCGGCTTCTGTATTTTCACCTTCACCCGCGTTTATGAGAGCACGATTTCTTCTGTGTGACTCTCAGCGACTTTCATACTACTTGAATTTGTCAGCTTTCATCTTGACAGATTTCTCAGTTCTACAAAGCTCTTTGGGTTGTTTTATATGGATTGCTCGGTGGTCCTGAGGTTTTTAGTACTACTTTGACAAATTGGTGGAAGGAACGAACCCTTGCACACTAACTTCGAAGCATGACCATGTAACCCAAAGTTTCTCGGTCTGAGTTTCGCTTATAGTCGTTCGGAACGGAGCTGTTTCGTCAACGGTTTAACGAATTGTTCCGTGGTTCAAAGTGATTGGTCCTTGATATTTCACATAACTGTCAGTGGTAAAAGTTACCCTTCTAACGCCGTTAAATCAGTAAGTGAATCGAAGCTTTCTGTTCTCACTTTTACAGATTTCGCCATGATTAGAAGCTTTTCGTCGTTATTGTCACATATCGATCTCTGACAGATCAATTGTGACCTTCATCTGTGCAGATTGGTTTGCGAGCGGAAAATTTTCCAATACTACTCTCACCCACACCCAAAGTTTACCATAGTTTCTGGGTGTGGGTGTGGGTGTGGGTGTGGATGAGTGTGGATGTAGATGTTAGTGTGGCTGGGTGTGGATGTACATCAAAAGATTACTCACGCTCGCACCCATAGTCACGCTGGGTGTGGATGTGGATGTGCATGTGCATGAAGAGATTATTGACGCTCACACCTACAGCCACATTGGGCGTGAGGTGTGCGTGTGACAGTGGTTGTAGATGCGGGATTGGATGTGGGCGTGAGTGTTTTTATTGCATATATACATCCACACTCTCATCCACACCCTCCGGAGAAAAAGAAAGAAGAAAGAAAAAGAAAAAACATACTGTGAGAGTAATGCTCGTAACAATATGGGTGTAGATATCATTCTTTTCCTCACACCAACACCCCGCGCCCACACCCAAAGCCCACACTCTCTAGTCACACCCTATCCACACCCTGTGGGATGTTGGTGAGTTCAAGGCCCACACTCACACCTCGAGCCGCTATGGCTGAATGGTAAAGATGTTCGACTCATATCCACAAGATAGTATGTTCGAGCCTCGGCGTCTTCATACATAGAATGTCCTTGGACAAGTCACTAACGGCTGTGTTGTCTCGGACCACCCATCCGATAGCAAGCTGACTACGTTGTCGACATACACAAAAAGCCTTTATGGCTCGTATGTGGTTAGTCAGTATGTATGGGAAGCTTAAGCGATTAAGCGAGAAGAACTCTGAGTCAGGCCGGCCTTCTGTCCAGAGCTGCAACTAGTAATAGTTACAGGAAAAACATCGAGCTTCTGAAACTATCCTTAAACAGCACCCCATACTTGAAGATAGCCGCAAGGCAGGAGTATTCTTCTTCTTCTCATACCTCACACTCCCACATCCGCACCCACACCCACACATTACACGCATCCACCACTACCCACACCCACACCCTCAGAACGATATTAGTTTAGAATAATAATAAACTTAGGTCGTAGTAATATCTATGTTAGAGGGATGTCGCTAACATACGAAATAGTTTCATCCTGCCCTTCTCTTATATCACAAGTAACGCAGCGCAAACGCTGCTAACCCTCTACTGAAAGGATGAGTTGCACTGAAGATAGAATATTAGAAGTATTAGATATAGAAAATGATTCGTTGGCAGCACGTTAAGGAGCGGAATAAAACAAACCATCATTCTTCAAGAGTTGAAAATGTAGATTCCCATATTCGGTAATCCCTACGGAAATTGCATATTCTAAGCATGTTAAAAATATTCTTTGTGTCCACATGATATCATCAACATTCTTCGTACTCGCTTCGCCCCGCTAAATATTCTTATAGCATTATCTATAGTCTGATCAAAGTGTTAGTATAGCGTTCCAGAGTTTCAAAATGTCTGAAATTTGAAACCAAGCAATTGAAAGTGACAAAAAGTCCTGTGTTAATACCTGAAAATGACAATATGCCGGTAGCAAGATGAGTATCTAGATTCCTGGCTCCATCAAAGCCATTTGTGTTACTTTTATTTCATAAAAAAGCTTGTTAGCGCAGCCCCTTTGTGGTTGAAATGTAGAACTCACATATACTCTCTAGCCTAATTAAACTAATACATAGTACATAAAGTGACACATCTCTCGTAGATTATATGTGCTTGCAGGATAATTGATGTTCAGAGTAATGACTTCTCTAATTGTTGCATTTCGAAAAGAATTTTCATTTTTTAAAATTCTTTTTTTCTTAATTTAACATTCTTGTTATTATAATCATTGAATTAATTGACAAATATGTCTGTTTTACATATTCATGATATCTACAGCAGGTCTCAAGCACTATTATTTATATTAATCAACTCACAAATGGTAATCTTCATTATTTTTCAAGACTATAACTTGATCAATTTTCCAACAAAATCTAGAAAATGTGACGGCTGTTATTCTTCATTGGTATGGTCTGTAATGGAGAGGAGTCTAGCAGGAGTAGGAGCCACAAAAACTCGCTCTAAAACTTACACCTACCATTTCCTTCGAAAAATATGTGAGTTCCACAAAACTGACTCAGTAGTCAATATATTTACTACAGTAGTGTAGTTTTTCTCTCTCGAGCCATTTAAAGTAAACAAATATATCATTTACTTTTTATTTTTTATCTCTCTTATGCTCTTTCTTGAACGAAGCAGCATCGATATGGCTCTTCTCTTAACTCTTACTCACACTCACATTCCATCTAATAGATCTAGATCAGCAACAAAAACCTGTTAGCGTCAATGATGATATACTGCGATTCTAAACCAAGATTAAGATACGCTTTCTGATTTAATTGGCTTAGGACATTTGCCCGGATAGCAGGAGATGCGGGTTTGAATCCCACGAAGGTAATCTTTTTCCTCATTCTCTTCGTTCGTTGCATTTTCAATCGTATGAATCATATATGATGCTTGCAAAACCGTGTCGCTATTCGACTACGCACAGCAGAGTAATGATATGAGCGATTCTATTCCACTACAAACTGGATAACCTATGAAGGTAAAAACTTTATGAGTCGAAAATTTCCGCTTTCGTAATTCCATACCCTGTCTATATATGATCCGAATTCGATTAAAACTGACTGTGCTGTTGTAGGACTAAAACAATTTTATTGTGAGTATCGATGTACGTTAAAGACCCTAAATCACACTGTGTTAGTTATGATTCGCTGAAAGGTACACAAATGAACTCCACAGATGGTCGAAAACTTTGATAGATAGTTATTGATGCCTGTCTAAAATTCTCAGGGATACATCTCTTACTATAGACAAATAAAGGAATACAGAATATGAAGATATTGTAATAGATATGGATATCTGAATACGCAGCATATTGGCTTCATATTTCTGATAAATTACTAGCATTGATTCGAGTACTGTTATTCTGAAATAGAACGATAAAAACAAAAATTCTCGTTACAAGTAAATCATGGAAAGCAAGATTGAAACTTAAACATAGAGTATATTTCAA
>CAJNOL010005366.1:0-11849 GCA_905250125.1 Rotaria sordida | reverse complement strand
TTATGCGATGCAGGAATGTGTAACTTTGCGGAATAGGATGACTGCTCTGTAACTCGGTCTTCACGGATCCGTTCAACGTTAATAATAGATATTAAATTGGTTTTCTCGATTATCTCCCCTGTTAAATTGCTGTAACTGGTATTGCCTAGGTCATCTTCAATACATTTCGACAGCTCAAAATCGGGAAGGCTAGTCCGACGTAAGAACACTTGGAGAACTTTGGCTTCATTAATTTCATTTTTGCTGTAGATAATGACGTTATTTTACATGTTGCACAAATAGGTAGCATCATTAGACACAACAGAAACCACTATATGATAAATAATGAGCCGAATGTTATAAACAAATTGACGAATATTATTGTTTTTGATATCGTTGAAAGAGAATGTCATTTAGAGAGCTTGTTTCTCTTGTTGACCTTAGTTTCAACAATGATTTTCATCCAATATTTCGATGACAGATCAAAGTGTGATAGTCACGATTGGTATAACATTAAATCTGTTCATTCTCTAGAAACTCTTCCAAATGTTTGAGGGCTTAAAAAGTAGTGAAATTCTAGCAATAATTCAGGAGATCAATTTAATGTCTATTGTTTGCTTCAAAAGAATGCCTGAAGAGTTAGTTAAAAAAGGATCTATAGCGCAGAGAGATGAATGAAAGGCAGCTTTCCTAGATAGATAGGGTGAAGTCTGAGAACTTTTGGATCATTCTATGTAGATTTAAATTTACGGTATGAACTCAACATAGCAATTCTTGAAGATGTTTAGTCTTCGGAAAACGAGCATAAAAAGTTCTATATTACACCATCATATGATTTCTATTAAAATTTTCTTTGTAAAATTTCTCGATGAAATATAGAGTAAAGAATGTACTTTTGCACCTGTTTGTGCAGACTTTACTTTTCGTTTCATATAAAGTACGCATGCAACAAAAAGAGTCTAAAATATAATCTATGTTTCAATTATTCCTTAATTACCGTTATGTAAAAGCAAAAAAACTAAGACAGTGGATTAAATACTACGTAGTATAGTTTCATGTCTGAGATTTAAAAAATATTGTACTCTAATTTAAAATATGTAAACAGTGCCGTCGGTTCAAAAAAAATAGTGGCCGTCGCCATTTTTGGAATAATTCAAGAATGGAAAGAGCTAGAGAACACTCAGAGTTAAGGGGGAGAGAGAACAAGATCTCCACACTTCAGAGTACAACTGAGGAGTACAGTGGAGTATAGTTGTACTCTAGAATACGAGAATCTTGATTTGTCTTTCTTGCTCAGAGCTATAATAGTAAATCGAAGTTCGATTGAACAAATATTAACCAATAAAATGAGTGCGAAATAGAAATCTTTGAGAATGATATTTTAAAGCTAATTTCTTCTCGATCCAAACTTTCAATAGAATTAATCGATAGAAAACGTCTTCTTTTTCGATCTACGCAAGATTAAAGTTTTTAGCTAACTCCATTCGAGAGTTATGAGAGTTCTTCGGAGACCTATGATTTCAGCTGATTCACCTGTGATCATTAGAAAGGACAGTTAGAGTGAAGTAATTCACTATGCTGAGTCGAATGGTAATCTTTATTTTTAGATTCATGATGATCTAACACTAATCTTAACATTTCCGAAATGTTGACTCCTCCTTTACACAAAAGCTAATGATGGGATTTTAGAAACAATGAGATAAAAATGTTAGATCTGTCTTAAACCGAACAACAAATGTTACCATTTGACTGAGTGTACGAAATTATCTCTAGAGGTAGACTGTTCATTTCAAACATTAGATGTTAATACTTAAATTTTAGAGAAAATTTCTTAGAAACATCAAAATATTCTTGTAAAATTTCGTCTTGACTTTTGAGTAGTCTTGATCAAATTGGAAAAGTGAACGACGAAAACCTTCGCCTTTTGGATACCTTACCGTCCAGTGTGTTGGTTAGAAACAGTCTTATTAACCTCATCTCTTTCCTACAACTATCACTAGTTGTAATTGTATCTTGAGGGCAAGTCAGATTTAGAATTCTTTCATTCAATGGCTTGAGCTCTCCATATACTAGCCACTAGAGCCGATGCATGCCCCTATGCAGTTAGCATGCTATAAGGTGGATGATTTGAAGTACACAATCCTGCATCACTTACCTAGGGTCATTTTATGTTGGGTATTGTCAAGTTTCACAAAAATTCAAAGAATAATTTTTTCTTTGTTTAGCTGTCACTGCTCATGTTCATCGAACAATTCATAATTTTAACTTATTTCCATCAGATAACAAAAATGATTTAGAGAAAGAACGTATTGGCATCATTGCTACTCGTCTTTATATTTTCTTAACACTTGTTGGTCTTATAATTCTTGGTTTTTATACATCTTTTTCAAAACGTAGTCATACATTTACAGTTGAACGGCCTTCACTTTTGCAATTTGAAGAACTATATTCAATGCATTCGTCAAAATTGAATTGTCCATGTTCACGTTTTTCAATGTCATATGCTCGAATAATGTCTCTCTCTCCACGTTATCATTCGATATGTTCAAGTGAATATCTTGAAGAACATTGGTTATCTTATTTTGGTCAGGTAGAACTTGATATTGAGAGTATTTTATTATTATCAACTGATTTTCGAATTACTGGTCAATCATTTTTTGATTTAATGCGTATATTATGTGAAACATCACGCGAAACAATTGAAAATGCATTAAGAGTATTTCGATCGAATCGATTAGTTACAATGAATGCATTATCACGTTCACAATTTAACATTGAAACTATGACACGTATGAAACAATTTGAAAAACGAACAATAACTTCTTTTGTTGATCTGATCAAATTAGTTCGTTCATCAATTCAAACAAATCAATTAGCTGATGAAGCTTGGACAAATGTTGAACCTTCATCACAATATAATAATGAAACATCCAAATGGTCATTTCGTTTTCGATCAAGAGCTTTTCGTACCAATTCATGTTCATGCGCTGTATCAAATCAATGTACTCATCCTGTTGGTTTTTATTTTCAAACAGATACAAGTCGTTCTCAATCTAATATAACTGTACCTGGTCTAGTTCTTGGTTGTTATACCATTGATTCTCTTCTTTTGTCTACATTAGAATGCTTTTACGATAAACAATGTGTTAAACTTGTTGTTGATAATTACGACTTTGATGTTGTTGGTTTAGTTCGACCATTAAACAGTCATGCTGTTCAAATAGAACCACTTCGAAATGAGAATAGTCGTTTTTATCCAAATACAACAATAAATGAAATTTTTTCACAATTATTTGTTGAAGATTGGATTAATTCAAGTAATTTTACATCATATTATACACGGTGTGAACCTACACAATGTACTTATACTATAGGAAAACATATTAGTCTGACTTATATGTTGACTATGATGCTTGGATTTTATGGTGGATTAAGTGCCATTTTAGAAATAGTTTTACCGCCAATTGTTAAGGTAATTTTACAGCAATGGCCAAAACGAAAAAAACGAATACAATTAAACAATCTTAATAATATCACAACGGGTAAGATAATCATGATAATTTTATTCTATTCATTAGAAAGAATACATTGACGATATCCTATGAATAAAACAGATTATCGAGAAAAATATATATTTTAATTAATCTTCAACAAAAATTTTTGGAAAAATGATTAGTAGATATTTTTTCGTTATTTTAATAGAAGTTATCTTTTCCGTTTGACTGAATAATAACGCTCAAACTTCGCATTGGAGTAAAAAATTTTCAGTTTTACTTAAAAACTTTCTTGATATCAAATGTTTAAAAATGAAGGAAAAACATAATCCAAGATGTCATCCTGACATATTGACTCACTTGAATGTAATTGAAAGTTTTAAACTTTCCTTTCAGTAGAAAATTATTTTTATGAATCTTATGAAATCTGTTGACATACAATAGAAGAGTTTTTCTAAAATAAGTCAACATATAAAATCAAGGACAAAGATGAGTTTTTCAAAATAGGAATCGAATGATTCTATTCATTGAATAATTTTCTTGAATTTTGCCTATATTATCGGTGGATTACATCGCATTGATTTTGGATAATGAACAGAACACCTGATAGTTACCAGACGAATCCAACCAGTTTTCGTAGGAAAACATTCTAAAAAATTTCCTAATTATTTCTGCGTGTATTTTGAATACTGTTTCAAATGTTATGAAAATGGAATCGACAGGAGTGTCATGATTGAGAAGGATACTAAAATTTTTCAAAAGAGTCTTTCTCATTTTATTAAGCAAAAACAAATGATTTCCATGACTGAGGGAGCTTCCTCCTCACATCACACGTTCGTAGTCATTAGGGATGTGTACTATTTCAATCGATATGATAGAATAGGATTGTTTGCATAAATTCATTATTACAATGTATATAATTTCTGACGTCATAATAGTTAGATCAAATGACGCAAAAATTCACTGAATTATAATAATTCGATTGTGAAAAAGGAGAGATGTTGTAAAATCCATTGTTTGTTTTCTCGTTGCATTTTATTTTAGTGCGTCATGTTGACTGCGATAGTAAATATGATGAATGAATTGATTCCTGTAGAATTTCGATTCTAAATAGACAACATTTCTCTATCGGAAATATTTCAATAGAAGGCGATATATTGTTATATGTCACGTTCCAGTAAACACCTAAATTATTCAATCAGATATTTGCATAATATACATAGCAGTTAATGATTTACGAAAATAATATGCATTTGTACTTTAAATCTACAATAGATGGTTTTATATAGAAATCAAAATTGATGATTCTGATTCAAAAAAATGTTTCACTTGATTGATTAGAGAGCTACAGATTCTTCCGTCAGATTTAAGTCTGATTGGAACTAAGTCGAATTCAAGTGCAAAGAGTTATATTTCATCGTATACGGCTTTGTATCCAGACTAAATTCTAGACCTAATTTTCATTCAACGTTGAATATGAACACAATTGACCTACACTCAGACTATGTTACTTTTTCCTCTTTTTCAAACATGATTTCATTTATATAAATACAGCTAAAAGTGTCTCATACAACTGTCGATATTGACTCTACTGCTAGTTTGAGATTTTTTTGTGTAGAATCTTATTAAAGAAAAACTTGAAGCTGAATTTCGTCAGATCAGGATCTGACTCTGTCGGGCCTAGGGACGGGTCTCAGTTCAAATATTTTATTTTTGTTGCCTTTGAGTTTGAGTACTGGTTCACAAAAATATGAACTGGTAGCTTCGAATAGTTCATTCATAGTGATATTATATGATAGGTATTGTTATGAACAAGACTGTAAAAGATCTAATAAGTATCTGTTCTATTCTAGATACAATAATGGATTCTTCATCAAAAGAACCATCTCATTCTTCTAAGAATATTTCTGAAAAATTGTTATCATTGAATTTATTTGAGAGCGAGCGATCTTCGACAGAGAAACGATTTCTACATAAAGAAATCATTGCTACTCGCATTTATATATTTCTCTTCATATTATGTTTAATTGCTGCCATTATTTATTCTGGTCCATTCAGTAATGAAACAAAATTGACCGAAAAAAAATCTCCAACAATGAATATTGTCAATGATCTTCATCAGAAAAATATTTCAAGTCTTTCATGTCCTTGTTCAAAAGTAGCTATTCCTTATTCGAGATTTCTATCAATAAAACTAGATTATCATTCAATATGTTCAAGTGAATATGTTTCTCCATTATATAGTATTAATTTATTAAAAAAAAATGATAGTTTATCATTAGCATTAAGCACACACTATCGTGTATTACGTTCACTTTGTCAATCATCTCATCGTTTTATCAAAAATGCTGAAGAAGTTTTTGGTACTCGTGAACTGATTAGCATAGAAACATTAACTCGCTCTTCATTTGATTTTCAAATACAAGCGTTAATTTCAACATTTATTTCTCAAACTTCTGCTGATTATCGTCGAACACTTTCATTTATAGTTGATTCATTTAGTGCTAATCAACTATTACATCTTTTTACAAGTAACTGGCAAGTTGATTTTAGTGATGAAAATGAAAATTATACAATAAAAACATTTCCACAACGTTTTTCATCATCAAACTGTAGTTGTGCAATATCATCAAATTGCAGTGTACAATTAACAGGAGATATTCTTACTGGTTGTTTTCCTTATTATGGATTTCGTTTATCGAAATTTCAAAATTTATCATTAGGAAAATTAAGTGATGATTTATTTATAGAAAAATGGAATAATAAAAGTAATTATACAAATTATTTTGAAGCATGTCAACCATTAGAATGTCGATATACGATATCGGATAAAAATAATCCCATATTTATATTAATAACACTTTTAGGATTATACGGAGGTAAATTAATAAAGAAATTTCAATCAAAAGTTCGTTGCTTTATTTTTAGGTTTGAAATATTTTTTACGTTTGTTTACCGGTCAATCATTAATTGCTTATCGATGGTGGATTGAAAGTTCATCGAAAGCAACAAATACAATCGAAATTAGCTGAGTCGGTGCTTATTTTAAAATAATGTTAATACATACTTTTATTTTTTGCTTCTTAAATAAACTATGTATTAATATGCTTGAAAGTTTTTCATTTCAATATTTTCCTTCAGAGCTCGATAAGTACGGATAAGAGTACTAATACTGCGAAAATCGTACTTACGAACAAGAATTTTGAACATAACAAGAATATGTGCAATTGTTTAATAACATAATTGTTGAAAAGAATTACATGTAATTTTACATCAAATCGAGTGCGAAAGAAATTATCTGTTCTCTTCATCTTCGAAGATCAGAAGCATGAGAATACCTTGCTTTTCGACTATCTTGAGTAACAGAGTACCTAAGCTGGCGCTCGATTCAAGACAAGAAGCGGTGAAGAAGTGCAGAAATAGGTACCTGGTACTTATCTGATATAATACTGTTTATCTTAAAGGATGACAGCGGATGAGTATTTTTTGTCCTTACGATGTTCAATCTTTTGTGTTAAAAGTAATAAAGTGGTGGCAATCGATAGTATTGCAGAAGTTTATTTCACAACATCACGCAATCGGTGTTTCTAGCAGGAAACTGGAAAATGGTCCCGATCTCGATCTCAGCGGGACTGGAGCCTAAAGCTTTTCAAGATGGTCTTGAAGCGTTTTTTATGATTTCCTTAGACACACTCGGCCAGGAACTCTTCGCATAATAAACCAATAACAGTATCATTAAAAAAAATATGGACCAATAAGTCCATTGGAAGTCATTCCGCACCACACCGTGACCCCTTGTTATGTATTTGGTACTTCAAATTTGAAATGCGGATTTTCTCTAGCCCAGTACGTGCAATTGTGCCAATTAACTGTTGTATCCATACTGAAATTGGCCTCGTCGCTCCAGAATATACAATCAACTGAATCTGGATTATTCTTGAATTTTTCGAGCCATATTTCTCAGAATTCGCTGCGACAATCAAAATCGTCTTCGTTAAGGTCTACTATCAAAGTTGGACGATAAGATAGAAATTGAAGTTGTTTCATAGCTACATGGGAACCACTTTTGCTTATACAGGCTTGAACAGTACCTTGTTGAATAGACAGTCGTGGGCTCCTGCTGACCATTTCTTCAATTTCTTCCACCTTCTCTTCTGAAAGTACAGTTGATGATCGACCACTACGTCGTAAATCTTTGACTGTTCCAGTTTTATCAAACTTCCGATTTACTGACAAAATTATGCCTATATTCGGTCGAATTGTATCAAGCTGGTAGTTCTACTGTCTTTGAACTTCGTGTGCATTTTTCATACTTAGAAAAAAGACGCACCATCGCGACTTTTTCTTCAGTAGTGCGACATGTAGGTGTTGAGGTTCTATTCATCACTCCTTCCTTTTCATACATACATCCAACAAGAACGAGAACAAAAACAATCATACACAAAGACACGATCTATCATTATAAAGCATCAAAAAATGTTTCTTATCTTTGCTCGGAATAGATTCCTCTTTCATCGAGAGGAATGACTTGAAAAAGGAGAGAGAAAGAGAAAGAAGAAGGTAATAAAAAATTATAATAGCAGAATCATTTATTAATAGTAAAAAAATCAGCAGTAAAGCTGTTGAATGACCCATGTATCCATTTTTTAATTTTCGACGCGTCCCCGGGCGTTTGTCAGCAATGTAATCTCACGCGTCTGGATGCATCCAAAATGCAACATTTTCGGGTGTTATAACGCGATACCAGTTTGAAACGCAGACAAACACGTTTAAGTTTGTGGCCTAAAATGCAACATTTTTGTGTGTCCTAACGCGTTCTAATAGAGAAACGCATGCTGACGTTATTTATTGTTAGACGCGTCGAAACGCGTTTTAGGATATCCAAAATTTGTTAAATTTTAAAAAAATTATGCTTTATATCATGGTATCGATTCATTTTCATCGCTACATGATATTTTTATTTCAATTTAACACATTATTAAGTTATTGAATAGACTGCAACAAACGAAATTCGATCATGATTCCTACAGAATGAAAGACATTGAACTTATCACGAAGCTATAAATACTCGTACAGTCTTATCTGTTATTATCATGTGACTTTTTATAGAGAAAAAGATCAATTTATAGCAATTGCTTCATTAAATTATATAAACTTTGAAATATTTTCATTTTTTTAATTTATCAGTGTCACTTAAAATTGCATACATGACATCGGTTACATATGATTAACTTTATAAAAACAATAATTATAGTTTTTGGATTACAGAATACGAGAAAAACGGTTTTTTCGATAATTAATTGCTTATTCAATAAATGCTCAATGGATGCAGCGTCTTAACTTTTTTGTCTTTTTAAAGTAAAAAAGAATTAATTTAAATCTTAAATTTAAATTAAGTAATTATTTTTTCTTTTTCTTCATTACTTTGAATGAAATTTTTAATCATAGCGAGGTGAAGATAAATTTTATAGAATTTACTTTTCAAAAAAAATAGTGGAAATTGAAGAAAGTAAATTTAAAGAATTACGTATTTTGTAGACGATTATATGCATTTTGTTTCTTCTGTCACTTATGACTCTTTAGTGTAAGAATGAAGAAGCAGAAAAAAACTTTAGACTTTAACACATAAACATTAAATGTATTGTAAATGCGTTCATAACCAACCCAGATAAAATATTTGTTGCACATGTATGTATCTAAACGTCCGATGGCAATAGTGTCTGAATGCACATTTTGTGTTCTGACTGCATTTAGACGCTATTTTAAGTTGTTTTTAGCCACATTCAGACGCAATTCTGTTTCAAGTTGTGTCTGAGCTACATCCAGATTCATTCGTTTCTTCTACTTCTTATCTATTTGTATCTCTAATAGGTTTACATGGAAACTAACTGTGAACTTCATGTTTGAGTTAAAATGGACATTTTTGCTTAACACTTAAATTTTATTTCTTTTGAAATTTAAATTGCTACACTTAACATATGTGTTATACAAGAGCGAAATTGATTTCGTGAAAAAAAAGTGCTGGTAGTGACATGTAGCAAAATAATATTATTGTAATACCGTTTTCGAAGAATGTTCTATACATTTCAAAATTTGATACGTGTACTGATTTGTTTCTATTTCATAGATTAACTAAGTCTTCATGACTTTATATGCTGAACACAAATATGATGAGATTTCTCGTATCCAGCTATTTGTGTTTATATTCTGTTTCATGCAATGCAAGCCAGTAATATTTAAAACTGCAGATTATCAAGAAGAGTCCTCTTTAAGAATTCGAAACGCAGTAAGACTTAAATACGTCATCTATATAATTAACTATATCATTTTTATGCTTTTTTAAATAAAAAATACGTAGTTCAGTTTACTGTTCGAGATCTAGTCACGCGTGCTGTGACGAAGTAACCTGCATTATTGATAGCACTATGTGCAGATGCAGCTAGAAACGTATTCAGATGCATCTTGTCTATGCAAAACAGAAAAAGAAACTACATTTACATGCACGATTGAAACTGAAAAGCATTAGTTGCATATAGAGAAAGCGCGTTCGGATGCAAAAGTAGAAGTAATTGCATTCAAACGCATCTAAGTTTAATATTATTTCCAGTTATGAACGCATTCCGATGCAAAAATGATACTGTTCGCGTTGAAATGCGTTTAAAAACTACTGTAAATTAGTTGTGATGCGTTTTAGTCACGAAACGCGTCTGAACGCATGCAAGACTTTGCAACCTGTTCAAACACCCCTATGATGAACGCATTTCAATGCGTTTGGAGGCTGTTTCAATTCTAGACGCGTTTAAACGCGTCAAAAATGCGTTTTATGATTACGTGGGGATAAAATGAATGAGAGTTTTCTGATTGTATGTGCATAAATGAACTATTCATTTATGAATAAAAACTTTGATCTGTCCTCTACCCTCAGAAAACAAATTAGCTCATTCAGATGAAGTATGATGAAAGTATTCAATTTTTTTCTTTGTTTAGTTACTTTCTGGACACCCGCTATTATATATGCTATCGCTCTAATAGCTGCTTACAATAATAATCTTGATCTTGGTGAGCAAATGATAATTATATGTTTCAAGTTTAAACTAGAAGCGTCTGACGGCATTTCCTCCTGTTTTTCCCTTCTATACTAGGAATAAAAGTTAAATTAAGATATATAGCGAGAGAAAGAGAGTTCAAACAAACAAGCTACTTATTCCTTAAACTAGTAGATTCTGTATACTACTTGATGAATAGTATTCATTTTTGAATAATTCAAGTGTCTTGCTACAGTTCATTGCAATAGAGATCAATCAGTTTTCAGTAGACATTTGTATTCGCATCATATTTGCATTACGTCTCACAAAAGGGATGAACAATTCTTTCTTTTTCTAGAATATACATTTTAACCTCTTATAAAGACAGATAATGAACTATTAACTTTTCATTTTTAGTTAAATAATGCATACTCTGAAAACTTATTTTCTCAATCTTAATTTCTTTCAATCATCTAATCCTATTAATCAACCAGAAGAGCATGAACATCGTTCAAACATTATTGCTACTCGAGTTTATATTATTATTTATGGTATAACTCTTTCTACTCTTATTCTTTCTTTATGGTTAAGTCCAAAAATAAGTCAAGTTATTCTTCAATATCCAACTCAAAATCAATTTCAAACATTACCTATTGATACGCAATGTCCATGTTCTCGAATTTCTTTATCTTACGGTCAATTTGTATCCATTCAAACAAGATTTCATCAAGTTTGTTCAAGTGATTTTGTTTCTAATCAATGGATTATAGCTATATTTTATGATTCTGATTCAACATATTTTCACCAAGCAGACTTTCGAACTATTGGTAGTGCTCAGTTTCGTGCTCTATCAAGTCTTTGTGATTTAACAGAAACAAATATTCGTCAAAGTATTGCATCTTTTAATATGAGATCAATAATCA
Organism: Rotaria sordida; assembly: GCA_905250125.1. Taxonomy (NCBI): domain Eukaryota; kingdom Metazoa; phylum Rotifera; class Eurotatoria; order Philodinida; family Philodinidae; genus Rotaria; species Rotaria sordida. The sequence goes on along the minus strand of CAJNOL010005366.1, from coordinate 428 downwards.
GTCCCTATGTTTTATCTCAATCAGCTATTCAATTAGAAGTACAAACTTCTATTGAACAACTTCGATTGACAACATCTGATACATTTGTAAAACAATTAGACTTTGTTCGAAAAATGATTATTGGTAATCAACTTCTTTCAGCATTAGAAACAAATATAGTTCCTTTGTATCTTCAAGTTTTTAATAAATCTCTGCAATTGGGACATTATATTATATATAATATTTCCAATGATTCCTATTGTGATTGTCAAATCAACGTTAACTGTCGAGTACCTTCAGGTATTTTCAAGGAATTTGAACAATCTTTTACCAGTATTGTCTTTCTCAACACCCGACTGATGCTAATGAAAATTGATGGATTTTCAGCTGGTTGTATGCCGATGGATTCAATACTTCAATCGACTCTTCAATGTTTTTATAATCAGACA
>CAJNOL010005365.1:0-11854 GCA_905250125.1 Rotaria sordida | reverse complement strand
TGTCACGGTCTGTGACGGCCTTTAGGGTTCTCTGTCACGGTCTGTGATGGGTCTGGGGGTTCTCTGTCACGGTCTGTGATGGTCTCTGAGGTTCTCTGTCACGGTCTGTGATGGCTCCGGAGGTTCTCTGTCACGGTCTGTGATGGGTATAGAATTTCTCTGTCACGGTCTGTGATGGGTTCGGAGGTCCTCTGTCACGGTCTGTGATGGGTTCGGAGGTCCTCTGTCACGGTCTGTGACGGCCTTTAGGGTTCTCTGTCACGGTCTATGATGGGTCCGGAGGTTCTCTGTCACGGTCTGTGATGGATATCGGGGTTTCTCTGTCACGGTCTGTGATGGGTATAGAATTTCTCTGTCACGGTCTGTGGGGGGGAGGGGGGGGGGTCCAAATTTCTACCCATAAACACTTCAACACTCCTTTCAGATCGTGTTTCACAAAAATAAACATAAAGATATAGAATTCAAAGTGTTATCAATATAAACAGACAAACAATGAAAATCGATAAGTTTTCTTCTTTATTGAATTTCTCGTAAGAACGAATAAATAATGTTGTCAATTTGATTCGCTAATAAACGTGCTCGTCTTTGAGTAAATGTCAATCCAATTGAGCTAAATAATCTTTCCATCGAAGCACTACTAGCTGGTATGACATCTACTCTTTTGGCTACTGTTCATAATAACAGAAGATCATGACGAGTTTCACCACTAGACAAAAGCTTCATTGGATCATGATCAATTAAATGACTTGGGTGTCCTGTAGGACTCAAATATTATGCTTCAGACCCTGCATCTTAAAAAAAAAAGAGATTATCCTGTTCTTGTATGTTCGCGACAAACTCGTTATCTACAGAGCACGCGTCCTGAGACATTCTCTGCACTGTAACACTATTCACTTTCATAGTATGAATATGATAAATGCAAACTGTTGAAAATCTTGAAATAAGCGTGATTGATATTTTCGTTTCCACATAATACAACAAAAACCTAAATTCGTTCAACTTTAGTTTAGAATTGTTGCATTTTACATTTCTCATGTTCTTTCTATTCGTTCTTCGAAATTAAAAAAAACGTAACAAGAGCAATCCATACAAAAATTACAAAACGACATAACGTATTTTCTATCAAAAAAAAATTGCAACAGAATTCCTTATGTGTTATACACAAACGGATCAAATATTGTCAACATTACTTCGTACTATACGCAATAGCGAGATCTTTACTTTATTCTTTATAACACAAAAAAAATTCACCATTAAATAAAAAATTATATTGAAAAATTAATGAATTGAATTATTTGTATTATAAAATATCTTTGTTAATAACAATTTCAACAAAAAAAACTTATAGATGACGCTTTTTCTGCAACAATATTTCATTATATTCAAACCAATTACATGAATAATTTATGATAGTCAATCAATTCTACCGTAAAGTACTTTGATAATGATCGATTAACTGTATTTCATTTGAAAATATGAAGGTTTGAGAAAGAATTTCGATTGAATAATTCAATTAGCCTATTGTGTAAATAGTTGTATTCTTTCTTTCTGTTCCAATGACTCATTCCAATGTGTGTACTATCAAATGCTGCGATGGATAAGTCAATCACGCCATACATCTTGTTGAAAAATTGTTTTGTTCATCCTTCGAAAATGCCTAAATACCAAAAATGATTCTAACAAAATACTCTTGCCTTTTTTTTTCGCTATAGATCTTGACTCATTACGGGTAAGAGTAGTAAAATTTGGCGAGGATAACAATCAACTTGTAAGTCTTTATATATTCTCAATTAGAAAGTCGTATTTAGAAGATTTCATTGATAAAATTAACTGTGTTTTTTTGTTCAGAGAAAAATCCTATATTCGCTGAGCAAGAGACTAGATGAAAATATTGAAAAATTGTTACGAATTGTCTGTTATTGACATTAAAAAAAAATCATTAGTTTCAGTGACAAGAATTTTCAAGGATGTGCCAAAGAGAAAAGAAATAATTGGAGATTTGAAGAGAAATTTTCTGAGAACACAAAAGACATACAAACAATTTTTTCAAAGCGGGATGATGGGATACTTTTTTTTTCAATAAAAAGAACGATTTTCGTTTGGAGGGAACACAACTTTCTTTAAAGCGGAGCCGTGCGCACCCCCTGCAGTACTCTCGATCATCACATCTTTGAGAATTTATAATATATACATGGTGTCTATTGAAAAGTAAAACAAATATTTAGACAACTTAAAATATGAGGTTAGCTTCGATCTGAATACTCTTAATCATAACGTTATTTGTCATCACACCTATACGAGAGAAGGTCAAATCAAAAGACAATAAATTTACCTGTAGTTTTACAAAACAAGTGCATGTTATTATGAAATTTTTGTCTTACTCCAAGCAAATATCTTATCAATCCTATGATACTGATATATAAAGTGCCAGCAATTGAAATTTAAAGAAAAAGTCTTTTTTGCTATACTTTGATAGAGCCCGTCAAATTACCCATAAAAGTATTGTTTCTGACATATTCGAACGAACGATGTTTTTATAGTGGAACTTGGATTTAAAAAAACCTATTAAAATTGAAATATACCAAAGGCATCAAACCTCGATAGTCTTAATATTTATCCGAATATTCTTTGTTTCACTCGTCATATAATTAGAAAAAAAAATTGATGCATGCTTTTTAAAAAATTTCATTCGATTATAAAGAAAATAGATTTTTTCGATATGATAGTGAAACAAGCCATATAAAAACAGGTTTATATTCAGAGATTTTCACGATTAGAACTTCAGTTCAAAGAGAAACAAATATCATATTCAGAATCAGTACAAAAATCTGCATTCAATTAAGATACCAAATATTCAAAACTAATTTTTGTCCAATTTCAGTCCTTATACCCTCTCACTGTTATTGTCTAATAATGTGATCTGTCGTTCCCCGAAGGTCGAAGATTGGTTTTGAGTATTAAGTATACTATTCGATGCAGGTTTTTGTGCTGATTCTGAATACAATATTCGGTTTTTTTTCGAACTGAAGTTTTGATCGTGAAAATCTCTGAATAGAAACCTGTGCTTATATATGGCTTTTTTTTGTCATCATATCGAAAAAAATCAGTTTTCTTTATAATTAAACAAAACTATTCAAAAGACGTGCATCAATTTTTTTGCTGATTATATGATGAGTGAAATAAAACGTATTCGGGTAAATATTGAGGCTACCAAGGCTTACTGCCTTTGGCATATTTCATATTTGAATAGGCTCTTATGACATTTTTAAACCTATGTTTCACTACAAAAACAGCATCTGAATATGTCAAAAATAATATGTTTATTATCTTAAATATTGCAAAAATGAAATTCATTTAATTGATACTCTTCTTTTTTTAAAGTTTTTTTACAAAATACTTAAAACCTGTTAATGTATATATTGATTAATAGTCTCTAATACAATATAATGAGATCATTTAACAAAACGAAATTCATGAATTTTTATTGTAGGTAAATGATTTTTCATGGAGGGTACACTTTTAAAATGGACTAATTATTACAATGGTAAATAAATTAAACAAATAGAACAATTTTTAATTTTTTAATAAAGGATGGCAACCACGTTATTTTGTTTTAAATGAAACGGGCATTTTTTCTTATTATAAATCAAGTGAATTAATTCATGAAGGTTGTAAAGGATCATGTTTAGTTGTTGCATGTGAAGTCAAAGGTAAAATAGTTGTTTTATTTGGTTTTTTTTTCTTGGAGATAATTATTAACAAAAATATTAACTTTTCAATTTAGTTCATCCACATGATCCACTTCGTTTTGATTTAATAATACCTGGTGAACAATTTTTTTGTTTAAAAGCTAAAACACAATCTGATCGACAACGTTGGCTTGTTGCATTGGGTACATGGAAATCACGAGGAACTAAATCGACTACAAAAACAACAAACACATCGAATAATAATAATAACAATAATAATAATAATAATAATAATAATACATCATCATTAAGTAAGAAATAAAATACATCATTGTTATTTGTATTTTCTTTTTTTTTTTAGTTTCTCATTTAAATACAATCAATGATGAACTTAAATTAAAAGTACAAGAATTACGTCTTTATGAAACTGTTCTTATGCAACGTATTCATGCTGTTAAATCTATTGCAAATGATACACCAACACCAGATGTTAAAGTAAATTCATCTTTTTTTTTGTCGATATTTTATCTATATATATATTTTTTTTTCTAAATAAATTTTCAAAGAAACTTGATGAAACTACAGCAATGTTAAATGTAACTTGTGATGCTTTTATACATGCACTTGATGAATGTGTTAAATTAGCAACCGGTGGTTCAACTCAATCATTAACTTCATTATCTCCAATTTCATCATTAAATTCAAATAGTAGTTCAATACAACGAAAAACATCAAATGAATTTAATTTTAAAAAGTTTGTTATTTAATTAAATAATTAATTATAAATAATATTCAAAGAGATTTTTTTTAGAACACTAGATACAACAATAGTTTTACCAAAACAACTTGTTTATCGAACATTTTTTTCTGAACTTCGTTATACGTAAGTTTTAATTAAATCCATTTATATTCTTTCTGTAATATTTTATTCTAGATTTTCTACTCTAAGTCCTTTATTATTCAACGAAATTCATTCTGAACAATTTCTTTCTACTTGTGAACAATATTTTGAATTAATCGGTATGGATTTTATATTTTAAGAGAGAAAAAAAAAAGTTTGTCTTATATAAAATATTTTAATAGATAAATTGAATGGTACAACATTTAATACATTCCGTTCAGATGCCATTGATAATATTAATGTAAGTTTATTACTTATCAATTTTTGTGAAACAAGATCTACAAGGGGTGTTGAAGTATTGAGATAGAAATTTGAACTCACAGACTGTGACAGACGTTGTTGATACACAGCAGTGTCCTGTGGGAACGACTTTTCTTCATTTCAGTCTTTGTGTTTGAGAAAAAGTCTCATTATTAGATACCAGCTCCTGTCGACGTAATACTTTCCGCGATGTGAGATGACTTTACATTAAAAATAAAATTATGATTGAAGGTATATTTTAATCAAATAAATCAATTATTATTTATATGTTGAAACTTATTAATGTTAAGTTGACAGAATTATTTCCTTTATCAATGGAACTATTGAAAAGAGGAAAAAAAATACTAGCATATCAACAATACCGAGGGAAAAAAGAGTCAAAATATTTAAGAAGAGAATGTTATATAAATGCGATGTTACGAGATAGTCTGAATAATAATAGTTCTTTCAGAGATAATAATGACAAAAAAAATAACAGTTGTGATAATTGAATCATAATTTAATGAATGAATTTGTCTAATTTTTGATAATAGATATTTCCTCTTTGTCTGTTATTTAATAGATGATGTAAAAGTCTTTGAAAGAATGTTGAAATTTATATCTCAACAATGTAACTTCGGATTGATTTTGAGTCTTTTTTTATTTGACAGAGTGAAATTTGTAGAGCATATCCATAAAATAAATAATTATTTATCTATTTAATTTATGCTGTGCAAGAGCATCCTTCCTGCTAACCTTAAAAAATCGTTGTGATACCCTTTAACATTTATCTATCAACTAGTACCACTTCAATGTCTTGGTGCCATGATCAGAATATACCATTAGATAGAGCTAAGCACACTGTATTTTAAGGTATAGATTTTGAAGAATTTTCATTCAAAAACAAATTTCAGAACCCTTACGGGCTGACTGTTTCTGTTTTTGTCTTTCACAATTTTTATCAAGAGGAGAGAATATTATAAAAGAGAATTTTCTCATCGACAATGTAACCAGAAAAAATTTCCAAATAAATTGAAAAGTCAAAATGCAATGACATTTTGACCGTTGCTTCGTATTCAACTTGCATCATAATAAAACGAAAGTAAAAATTTTAACTATGTTGATCTGTTTTATTCTCTAGACTTTGCTCTTTCAACCAAAAAAGAAAAGTTCTGATCGATCTAATATTCGACTGTTGAGAAATGAGTCTTGCCTTAATTTATATAAAAAAATAAATAAAATGATTTTCGGAAACATCCATTTTTAATATCATTCTTGTTCTCGAAGTCTTCACCGGAATTCCTGATTCACGCGAGAACAAATTGTTCCCGCAGGACACTAATTTTCCGATCAACGACTGTATATGAATAAGATCTCATTATAATAAATGAACTACTTCTTTATTGCATTTGTAAAGGATTAAATAAAAAGGATGATGAAGACGTGTATCCAAAAATAGATCGAATAAAAACAATTTTCTTGTGATTAGCAATAGCAACCATATCGTGGTGCACATTTTAATCCCATAGGAATTGCGTTAACAACTTCTTTTTTTTTATAGAAATTGAGAAACAAAATTAGTACGAATCCGAAGAAATTTCAAACTTTATATTCAATTATTAATGATGAAATATCTACTGAAACAATGAAAGAAAAAAATTCGTCAACAAATGCACTTCTTTGGCTTAGAAGGTAAAACTAACATTTATTTAAGTTTTTTTTATCTGATGTCTGTTGAAAAATATAGTGCTCGTCGATATTTTTACAATAACTCAGGAACGAAACGATCTATAGAGCTCCGATTTTCATCATTCAAGAGAGGGGACTCAAGACCATCAGAGTATATAGAAGTTTGATTGATCAGTCAGATGGATGCTTGGTGCAGGTTTTCCAAACGATATTCTGAAGCTATTTTCCTTTCAATTTCGACTTTTACTAGGGCTAATCGATAGGAAAAATTCTTCTCTTTCGAACTACACAACAGAGATGTCCATCGCGCCGCCGCCGCGCCGCTGCCGCTGCCGCGCCGCGGCCGCGGCCGCGGTTGGCGGCGCGGCAGCGGCAGGTTTCTCAAAAATTCATCGCGGCAGTGACGCGGCAGCGGCAGGTTTCTCAAAAACTCATCGCGGCAGTGACGCGGCAGCGGCAAAGTTTTTAAAAATTCATCGCGGCAGTGGGGCGACAGCGACAGAATTTTTTTCGAGGACATTGGAAAACTGCATGAATTTGATAGAATTTCATTGTTTACAAAGGAAACACTCTGAGACTGAATGAATCTGAGGAACTAGTACCAATATTTCTGGTCCCATATAGTTGCTGTAGTGAAATTCGAAACACTTTTTTGAAAACCATCGCGGCAGCGGCGCGGCAGCGGTGCGGCAGTGGCAAGTTTATTACTCGTCGCGGCGCGGTAGCGCCGCGGCGACATTTTTTTATAGACCATCGCGGCGCGGCAGCGCCGCGGCGACATTTTTTTATAGACCATCGCGGCGCGGCAGCGCCGCGACGACTTTTTTTATAAACCGTCGCGGCGCGGCAGCGGCAGATTTTCAGCCGCGATGGACATCTCTGCTACACAAGACCGACAGTCCTAACTAATTCCATTCAAGAGTAATAAGACTTTCTCTGAGATCCCTGATTTCAGCTAGTTGACATGTGATCGCTTGGAAAATGAGTTAGGTAGAAGTAATTCATCATAATGAGTCGATTGGTGATGTGTGTTTTTAGGTTGGAAATGATGTGACACTGTTATCTCAATATTTTCGAAATGTCGACAGCTGCGTTATGTGGAGGCTAATTGTAGGAATTCAAAAATATTGAAATAATAGTATCAAGTCATTTCGAATCTAAAAACAAATATCACTATTCTACTTATTATAATGAATTACCGCTGCCTAGCTGCTTTTACGAGTGATTACGGGTCAATTGGCCAAAATCGGGAGTCTTAGAAAAAGTCTTATTACTCTTAAATCGAACTAGTTAGGAATGTCAACTTTGGATAGATCGAAAAAGAAGAATTTTTCCTATCGATTAGATCTAATGAAAGTCTAAGTTGAAAGGCAAATGAACTCAGAATATCGTTTTTAAAAATCTCTACCAAGAACTCAACTAATTTGTCAATTGCTGGCCAATCAAACCTCGATATACCTTGATGGCCCTGAATCTTCTCTCTTGAATGGTGAAAACCACAAGTCTCTAGCTCTTTCCGTTCTTGAATTATTGCAAAAATATCCATGGCTATTATATTTTTGGACAGACATTAGTTAAGATTAAAAGTTTCATCGAAAATACATTAAGAAAAAGAAAAGAACTTTCTGAAGACAGAAGATAAAAAATTTTTCCAATTGAAAATGAATGAAGATTTGTTTTTTTTTTCTTTTTATAGAAGTATTCATTTTCTTGCATGTTTTCTACATGAATTTGGTCAAGGTGATAAAAGTGTTGAAGATGCATTAAATAAAGCATATGGACAAACATTAAAATCTTTCCATGGTTGGACTACACGTGAAGTTTTTTCTGTAAATATTTTTTATTTATTTGAAAATCAAATACAAAAAAAAAATTTCTTTTAGGTTGCTTTTCGATCAGTTCCTTCAAATGAAGATTTTCTTATTTCACTTGCTATTGATCCACATGAAGTTCGAGAAGCTTTATTTGAACGACAAGTTAGTTTTTAGAATTTTTAAATAAATAATATATTTGATTTCTTTTTCTTTTTTGTTTCAAGATTTTGAATGAAATGCTTCAACATAGTTCCAATATGAACGTTGTTGTACGTAAAATAAGTGATTTTTATATTGAACATAATATTGAATTAGATGGTATTGTTGGCTAAGACTATATATTGTCTTTTTTTTTTTATTTATGTTATTTATTAAATAATGAATATTATTATTTTGAGTTATTATAATAATAAATTTTTAAATTAAAAAAAAACGAAAACTTAAACATTTGGAGAAGTTTTTTGCTACCTGATGATAAAAACTTTATCAGTTGAGATTAATTGAAATCAGGGATATCCTTCCTAAATCTTGGAAAATTTTCATTCTTCCCAACAAAACTGAATGATTTTCTTCTTTTTTCTTTTGCTCACCAATTCCTGCAATATGGATCAACTCCTTCCAATCTTGGTGATCTCGGAACATCCCTGATTGAAATTAAAAATTCAATAAGTGGCAAACCGACGCAGATATTTTGATCGGTTCTAATTTGCCGTTTTTTCATGAGAAAAACCAAACAATAAAAATAAGTTATCCTTCTGAAATGACAGTTGATCACTTAACGTAAAGGATTAGTAAATCAAGCTGAAAAGCACAACAAATTTTTTAATTTAGTCAAATGATTGTTGATAATCAGCCTATCAAAGAAAATGTGTACAAATCATAGCTCAAAGCAAGATAAGTGAAGAATGATCAAAGAAAAAGTTTTCAAGTTTTCCTATTGTAAAATATTCATAATTAAACTATCTATAGTAAAACTTCTATATGTGAACATCCCTCCTTAATGAACATCTCGCTATTATGAACACCTCTTTATTATAAACGCCTTTTACTGATCCCGAAGGTGTTCAGATTGGAGAAGTTTTACTGTATATAGATCATATATATACGGTATAGTTGTTACCAATTTTTTTTATTAAATATGTTGAGTTATTTCACACTTAGTCGTACTGATACGAACGAATAAATGATCGATGTTTTGATTAATGTTATCAAAATTTTCAAATGTAAAAACGAAAATAATTAGTCTTATTTCAAAGTCAGACTTTTTTTAAGTTGCTGATTACAATTCACTTATGCAATTTTCATTAATATAATTGAAATAGAAAGAAAAAAAAACCTTTTTTTCATAGTCAGCCGAGCCAAGATGGGTAAGTGTAACCAAGCCTAACTTTTTGTGGAGTCGTACAACCTGAACTTTATTTTTTTTCTTAAGAAAGATTTATGCATCTTAAAATCAGTTTCATGAGACTACTCATCCACACGTATAGCCAAATGTCAGACTAAGTGGAATGAAATTGATCAGTGAATAAATACTTCTGAGAGATTTTTGATAAGAAATAATTGTCTTTATAAAGTTTAAGGATTGGCGAATCTATTTTATTTTTTCGACTTATCTCTTATTTATTATCTACTAGGATGATAATTGTTTGATCTTATTGAATTCGTAATGATCATGATGAGAAGTTTTAATAAATAATTGAAGCGATTGTTTAATTTCATCTTGTAGAAATCTGATTTTTTTTTAATAAAAGAAATAAACTTAATAATCAGTGCTAGTCCGAGATGGATCGGCGATCGAATTATGAGCTACGTTGGACCATTGAAAAGTAGTAAGATTTTGAGACTTAATTATATATTGTTATTTAAGGTAACTATCTAATAAATAAAAAATACTTATCGTTATATAATATGAATTTATTGACAAGTCACTGTACAGAATAATTTATTTAAAATATTCAAAAACAATTTATTATTGAAAATGACAGAGAAAGACTTGATTGACTTGATTTGGAAATGACTAGATAAAATAATTTGACAGACAACTAGGAAAAAAAAGAAATATTAAAAATAATCTTAAGTAGACCATAACCATTGTTTAAATCTTGTCAATGGACCTTAATTAAAATTATATAAAAATTTTTTTAAACAAATATTCATCTTTACTTTTTTTATTGTTAGGCAAAACTAAGGCATATACAATATCATCTGAAACATAATTTAATGGTGATGATATTGTAATACCATTATCTGTTCGAGTAAATAATGTTGATTGATAAAATGTATCCCAATCATAAATTCCATCATATTTAAGATCATGATATATTATACGTAATAAATCATAACGATCAATTGGTATTTCATATTCAATTTCTTGTATTGAACCATCAACTAATTGTAGTTTTAATGAACGTCGATTTGATTCAATAGATAAATCATTTTGTTCTTTCATTGCTACATTATTTATTCGAATCAAGAAATCAATCGTATAGAAAAGTAAAAGTTACTCTTGTCAAATCAGAATATTTGACATAAATCACTTGGCAACAGAATTTGTTTTATAGCCAATTAAATTTGATTTTACATCCTTTACGAAAATTTTTCATATGAAGATGTGAAATACGAAGATATTTTACATACAAATATTAATCATAAATAATAAAAATTCGAATGGAATTTAATAAATAAATGATGAATTAATGGCGCCCTCTGGATATAGAATTGTTAAAATATTTTATTTCATCAGTCACTCAGTAGATAACTACATAGAAATAATATATCACATTGTCAAACAAATTAGAACACGTGACTTGGCACGATAATTTTTCTTTCCTTTCGGTTTTTTACTCGTACTAAGATACGTTTTACTATTACATTCAGTCTCGCAGTCATTTTGTTTGTTATTTATATACGATAGAGACGTATTGGACTTCACGACTTGAAAATACTCTATGAAATACGAGGCCAATGTCATTATTGTTTTTCTGTTGTGTATGTTAATTTTCTTGTTTTTTTTTTAGATTTATTATTCAAAACTCAATAATTTGATCTAGACAAGAAAAGATGAATAAATTTTTCTCAATTATTTGTCTTGTTCTTTTTATTTCGACTTCATTAGCTAAAAGTTCAGTAACAGATAAAACGATCGATGCTGCAACTGACTTAAAAGACAAAGTTGTTGAAACTGTATGTAATTTTTTTTCTTCTTTACATTTAATTAAATATTCTTTTTTTAAATAGGTAAAAGAGGCATGTGATACAGCTGCACCTAAAGTAGCCGAAAGTGCTGAATTTATCAAAGACAAAGTTGTTGAAGGAGCTGAATTCATAAAAGACAAAACTGGTGAAGCATATGATACTCTTGTGCCCAAAGTAGCCGAAGGTGCTGAATTTATCAAAGACAAAGTTGTTGAAGGAGCTGAATTCGTAAAAGACAAAACCGGTGAAGCATATGATACTCTTGTGCCCAAAGTAGCCGAAGGTGCTGAATTTATCAAAGACAAAGTTGTTGATGGAGCTGGATT
>CAJNOL010005364.1:0-11856 GCA_905250125.1 Rotaria sordida | reverse complement strand
GATTCTGAATCGATCAGTAATCGTTTAGACTATATAGGTAGGTGCACATATTTTTATTTTAGTATTTTGACAGAAAGGAAGAAAACTTTGAAAAATATTCTGAATCAGAGAGAACTGTCTAATATATGATCTTAATGAATCAGAAATGAAAATACAATAGAAATTGGGGTGTGTGTGAGTGAAGAGAAGATTTTCACGCCCACCCTAAAAAATTTGCTCTACTAAATGGAATAAACTTTCATCAAAATCTGAGACTATTAATTGAGCAGCTATATTGGTATTTGGCGTCTCTCGTGCAGTGACTCCTAAGCATCTCTGCGAAACCTTTTGCATCGGATGCACGAGAAGAATCTTTCAAGGTTTCTTAAAAATCTTAGTTTTGTCAGAGTGTTGTAAGGCTTCCAATCAACGAAATAAATGACCATAAGAAGAAGCCCTTTTGCATGCTCGATATTTTAGTTCTCTTGCTTGATATGTAGACGACACGAAATAATGAGAAATGAGTTTTATTCTTATACGCGAGTTGTTCGATGCAAACATTGCATATTCAGACAATTTCAAAAGTTTCTTCGAACTCTGCATATGAAACTGTATTTCCACAATACCGTATCACTGAATTATGTTTATTCTTGTTGTCCCAATAGCAAACGGTATTATCCGGCGGTTGAACATTCGACATTGCAAGACAAAATCTTTTATATGCTTTCTGAAAGTAGCAGAGGCGATGAGATAGATCCAGAAGGCCGAACTGTTGGTAAGAAAAGTGGACAGCGTGACAATGACGAAAATAAGATACTCATATATCGCTCGCAGTAGTGTCTTACTGACACGCTGTGTAGCCAAATTGTAACAATAGAAAATACTCCCCGGAATGCCATTAAAAAGCAAAACACACATCTGGATAAGCATCATGCGAGTAACATTGGCGTTGAGTGCACGATGTCGTCTGTGTAGCTGCGTTAGATTGTACCAAGTGAGAGAAGAGAGAATGCTAATCAGAACAATGGGTAAAAAGTAATAGCCAATTATAAGCCAGTAGGTACCATAAAGAACGATTGCTGGAAACGGACTAGTACATGCAACGGTCGTAGGCGATGTCGGAATATGCGTGTAGAAAATTACCAGTGGCAAAAAGATCAAAAGCCAGAGAAGTACTGCAGATACGATTATGTATCGGGCTCGGTTACGCGTGATTAATCGGTGCCACTTTACTCTGGGTAGTGTAAGAAGATATTGTTCGAGAGCTATGAAGCAACCGCACATGTAACTGAAGGAACCGGCTGAATAACTAATCCAATAACTGATTTTACACCATACGAAGAATACAACCATTAGATCGGTGCCAGTGAGTGCTCGGACAACAGCCGTCAAGAGGCTAGTGTCAATAAAAACGAGACTTCCAACTGCTGCAGCAGCCACGAAGGGGGCGTTTGGATGTTTTCTCAGAGCCGGAATACATAGAAAAGCAAAACAGTTACATAGGTTGCCAATTGTTCCCAGAATGATAACACTCGTGCCAACAGTATCGATCAAAATATTTCCGACGCGCACGATAAAAAGAGCGGTTGCAACATCTGAAGACATTCTAAATTAGGGGTGACATTTTACTTTTGCAAAATAAATATATAACTATAAGTTGTACATGCCGTTTAGATAAGTAAATTACACATCTGTTTCGAAATGATACCATTCGTATGGTTTTTTTATTCAAACATACTTATAAAAGAACTTGCCATATAAATAGGCAAGTATCATTTACATTAATTTATATTAAGCTTTGACTGGTTACTGAATCGTTAGTATTAACGATTAACGAATTCCTTAAATATAAGTAGCAAATTTACGTTGTTATGCTAACACTCTGAATCTTTATTGATATCACTTTGTTTCAACGCCTTACATCAACACAAGCACATACAATCGAATGCTACTCTCTCATAAGACAAACTGTTCCACTCTCATATATCTTCAAAATTTCAAGCACGTGTCAAAACCAGGTGCACAGAGAAAGAGAGGCATAAGAAAATGCACCACATGCTTGATAAAATTAGACATAAACGAAAGAATCACAGAAGAGAGACGGCATAAGAGAACCAAGGAAGAGAACGAGTTGAAATACATCATGACTAATATACATGACAAACACATATTTTACATAAAATTAAGTGACTAAGCGATTGAAGTAAAGTTAATACTGTACTATTTCGATTTTTTCGATCAGGACAAGCTTATTTCAAGAAAATAACTAAATTTTATAAAACTTGACTGATGGATTTTGGAGTCACGGAATCCAAATCTTTACATGGTTGGTTGTAATTCTCAAATTTTATAAAGTATTAATCTGACTTCAATCGCTTAGTCACTTAATTTTAGGTCAAATATGTGATAGCAGAAAAACTTAAACTTTCTATCAATGTTTAAGTAATTGAGTAACCGTTAATACTAACAATTCAGTAATCAGTCAAAGCTTAATATAAACTAATGTAGATGATCATTCCTATTAGTGGAACAAGTTCTTTTATGAGTATGTTAGACTAAAAAAAGACATACGAACTGTATTATTTCTAAATAGATAAATGTCTACTTGTTGAAAAAGTAGAACTTATGTGCCACTCTTATTTTAGATTATGAGAACAAGTGACGTGATTAAATTGCGCACACTACTAATGATCTCATGTGACTAACGAGATGCGCGTGACTGATAAGCTAATTTGAGATGTGAAGAAGCAATACTCACAGGCTTCAAAGCATGACCAATAGTGATAGAAATATACAGAGAAAAAGAAGATCGTGACGCGTTGATTTGCATGACAGTTAACAATTGACGTTATCACGTAAAAAATAACGTCGCAAAAAGTGCAATCATTTACACCAGATAAAATGAACGATTTTGTCATTTTAAGACAGGAATCTCAATACAATAAGCATATTTCTGGGAAAAATCGAAAATTTATTTTCTACAAAAATCATTGCACATTTTTGTGCTTTGTGAGTGAAAAGTTTTCAAAATAAGTTGTACAAATAATTTAAAACCATCGCAATAAGACAACAGTATGAACAATTCGATTTCAATCGTATGAGATTTTTTGCATTTTTTTTTTACGAAAAAAAACTCATCCTTGATAATGTCGTCAATATGGGGACTGAAAAAGGCTCAAAAAATGATGATTTCATTGATAAATGACTTTTACGTCAAATGTGATGTGTTCTGTAAGTACAAATCTAGCGCCGACTTTTTGAAAGTCTAGTCGATAATTGAAGATCTACCTAGTGGGAAACAGCTGAAATCAGATTTTTTTTGATCAAATTGAGGATGTGGCGTGTGAGTGTGGGTGTAGGTTCCAGTGTGAGACGTTGAGATCTTCATCCACACCGATACCCACACCCTAGAACAAGAATATTTCATTCTTTATTTTCAGGTTGATATCAATATGATAGAAATGATGAGTTACATATAACGAATAGAAAATGGCTATTACATTTATTTTTTATTCTTACATTCCAATCGATATGACAGAACTGCTGAGTTACATGTAATGAATATAGAACTAATATTTTCTTTTTTTTTTTATGCTATAATTTATATCAATATGATACAAATGATGAGTTACGCATGACAAATAGAAAATGACTGTTTCATTTATTTTTGATTTTAAGGTTTGAATTGGTATGATAGAAATGGTACGTTACACATAATGAATACAAAAACTAATATTTTCTTTTTTTTTTAATGTTATGATTCATACCAATATAATACAAACAGTAAGTTACATCTTACAAATTAGAAATGAATATTTTGTTTTGCTTACTTTCATATTGAAGTCGATATGATAGATATGGTAAGCTCTATGTAACGAATACAAAACTAATATTTTCTTTTGTTTACTATTAAGATTCGTATCAATATGATACAAATGGTACGTTACAAATAACAAATAGAAATAGAGTATTTTATTTTTTTTTAGTTTGAGGTTCATTTCGATTAGATATAAATATTAAGTAGTACGAGAAAACATTGATTACTTTCATCTTCATTTTGGTTGTTCTCTTCCTGCCGTTCTAAACAGATCGTTTCTTCGATACCGCCGATAATTTTTCAAGAGTTTGAAAATTCTTAAAGGGTTTCCAACGGTACGTCTTTTTTTTCTAGAGAGTATGTCAATGTGCAAAAATGACTGAGCTGAGAGGATAATCTGAAATTTTCAATTACATGTTAATGATCATTTCAGAATGACTGAATGTAAGTGTTTAAATAATGGACAGTGTATGATGAATAATCAAACATCCAACTATTACTGTGCCTGTACTGATTGTACAGGAGGTGAGTCTTGTGAAAATATTTATTACTACGTGCAGTATTTCATGTCATCATCAATGTTAATTAATACTCTTTTGGAAGAATTAGCTTCTACTAGAATCGCATTAAAGATTCTTTTTATTTTCATGTGCTCCCTTCTAACAGTTTTATCGTTTATTAATAGTTTATTAACTCTTTTAACATGTTCTATACAAAAAATACGTATTACAGTGTGTGGCTTGTATATAGTACTTTATTCGATTTTTAGTTTTATCGGTGTAGCGTTCTTAGAAATTAGTGCAATTGTAACATTACTTTACAATAATGAACTACAGAACCATTCACTCATATATTGTACACTCCTACCAGCATTTATGAATCTAATATACCACATATGTCTATGGCTTAGTGCATTTATAGCTGTTGAGCGTGTATTAATTGAATTTT
The DNA here is from genome assembly GCA_905250125.1 of Rotaria sordida. Classification (NCBI taxonomy): domain Eukaryota; kingdom Metazoa; phylum Rotifera; class Eurotatoria; order Philodinida; family Philodinidae; genus Rotaria; species Rotaria sordida. The sequence goes on along the minus strand of CAJNOL010005364.1, from coordinate 7,112 downwards.
TTGATTATAGTCTTTATCGTACACGGAAGTATTCAGTTCTTTTCTTAATCAGCCTATTCATATATGCCTGTTCAGGAAGTGTAATAGACGCTCTTGGACGTACTGTTGGGAAAAGTCCTGTACTTTCAACAACATTCTACGTCTGTTCATTTCATCATTTTTCAAATGATTATGTAAAAACAGCTCATAGCGTGGTAGGTAGCTTCTATGCACGCATTATTATACCGTTGTTATTAAGCTTTTTATCAATTATCCTCACATTAACACATATTATTCATCGTAAAATTATTTTAACTGACTTAGAAAGAAATTCATGGCAATCACTAATAATGCAGCAAATTTCGAAGCACAAAGATTTCTTTATAGCACCGCTAGTTATTATCATTTGTACGCTTCCGGAAGAATTACTGACAACTATTGCCGGAACATATTGTATAGAGAAAAGTATGCAAAAATTTTATCTTTGTTTACATATTGCTTTCGACTTTCTATTATATATGCCTTTAGCCCTGCCATTCTTTATCTATATTTATCCTTCAAAAGTTTATATGAATGTATTTCGGGAAATAGAAATAATTACATGGATTAAGCTAAGAATTTTGAGTCGTTGCCATCGTACATCTTCAAATATTGTAACTGACGAGCAAATTGTTGAGGAAACGAGTCTATAACTGTGTATAGTGTCTACCGTCTTATAAAGACAAAAACATCTCTTTGTTTACATCTTTGAATCGAACTCACTTTTATTCTTCTTATGTACATTTTTTTTCTCTTTCTCTGCGTCTTTTGTCAGTGATCAGAAGTGCATATGTGCGTTCTATGCATGTTATGCGTAGTTATCCATATGCTTTTCGTTGTGTTTATGCGCTCTCCCGTTTTCTCTTACCTCACTTTCGACATAGTCATGCTTCCCTTTTTTTGTGGAACTCACATATTTTACGAAGAAAAACAGAGGATGTAAGTTTTAAGGCGAAGTTTTCCTAGTAATGTCGGCAGGTGTTCCTTAACAAGGCAATTACCATGAGAATCGTGGTCAAAGGCTATTGAGCACGGATGCTTCCCTAGGAATCAATGAGAGAGCACACTAAAACTTAACGGATACTGTTCTCTTGCAATTGGTAATACTAGATTGTGCTCTGGCTTACATGGAATATGTGAGTTCCACATATTAGTCCCAAAGAGGCTGCGTTGACAAGCTTTTTACAATGTATTGCTCTCTTTCCTCTTAGTTATAAATATGTATTGATCGTTTTATCCTCCGTTTTCTTCGTATTACACGATTGTCCCGTGTTCATGGTCTCATCACTTCACTTTGCATGGTTCTCTCTCTCTCTCTCTTTCCTTTTCTCGTGCTCCTCATTCATCACCCACCATCGGCATCATCCGATTGCCACATAATCGTGTTGCTTAATAAGTCAATTACTCCAGTGCCAGTCTTGATGCCAAGCAATACACATCTATCTTCAAGTGTATGAATATTATTTATGCAACGTTCTTTCAATCACATTAAGTATAATACATAAGCAATAAAATGTTGCTAAAAGGAAAACCACAGAAATACACAGTCGTCGACAATACAAAGTCAAAATACATCAATCCATCATCGTGTCGATCTTAATCCGATTTACCAGCAACCAAATTTGAAAACAATAAATTTACTATTATCAAGAATTCTGCATAATGTCGAGCTTGCCATAAGACATCTGTGCATACTCATGGATCTGCAAAATCACTGGTTGAATCCTGACTGGTATTCAACAATGTCTTAGCTGAAGTGATGGTAAGTAAACTTATAATTTGTCATCCATCTTTCAATGTCTTCATTTGAATATTTGCAGAGTCATTTTTCAGCCGCATAACAGTGAATGATATTGTACCATCTAGACTGATAATAACCCGAGAAATTGGACGACGAGCAAGCGCAGTTCTTGACAACCTAAAGATCGAATTGATCCAAACAGCAAAAGAAGAAATGCTTTTAGTTAGCTTAAACAAGTGGAGCGACAAGTTCAAACAAAAAATTATTATCTTGGATTAACAGTTCATTTCGTTGATAGTGTCTGTAAGCTACACACAATTGATCTCATTTATAAACTGTATATTGAAATCGACAAGCGGGTTCATAGTATTTTGTTGCTGTATAGAAAAATCTACCCTGATCTGTATAAACATTTTTACTTCAACTTTGTCTTTCTCACAATAGGCAATCAAAGTTGTTCTCAAATGTTTTGGATTCAACATCACAACGCATGGTATTATTTTTGTATTAGATCGAGACAACAATTTTATCAAAACCTTAGACGATGATAATTTACCTTAATTGTATTGTTCATATTTTTAATAATATGTTAAAACCACGATCTGAAAAATTAGCTGTTATGAAGGAAGAACCAATCAATAATGCATTGACAGATAAGAGAACAACTTGACTAAGAGTTAATGGTCGAGTAATTGACTTTTATATAATTTTCTGGAACTATTTTCTTCTTCAAAACACTTGCTTGATAATACTTTGTTAGAAAACAAAATTGAAGTATTCAGAGCAAAAATGGTATGTTCACAAAATAACTTGGTCTACGTGCATTGGCTGATAATTGATAAGAACATGTTAAACATGTCTGCCTTGTCATTTAGTATGTCGGTTGTCAATGACAATTGTGTTACGTTAAGAAGACGATGGCTGAGTCGGCTTTTGAATTATCTGATGATTAGAAGAACTTTACCAAGCGTTTTCCCAGTGCTGGACAAATCCCATATACGCTGCTGCATGGAATCACTCAATGTTATTTCCTTTTGAACTAATAGGAGTGAGAATAAAGTATCTGAATTTCAACAACATAACCCTTCAATTCCAGTTCCCTTATTCCACAAAAAACAGGACAATGAACTCAAACTAAAGTTTTTAAGTAACATCTCACTCTCCTACTGTAATATCTGACTCATATTATGCAATAAACTACTTCCAACAAGTTCTAGTAGACCTGCAGGTGACTTAATTGTATATTCTTCTGATCTATTACTATCAAACATATGTGTTAAACATTATTCGTTCAAATAAATATTCGTTGTTGCTTGTCCTTGTTCAATCTTTGTAATCAAGAAAGTTGAACACGACAGGATCAATACTTTATTTTCATCTTCAAATTCTGATATTTTAGTTGTAATAATACATAGATGTGGATATGGGTGAAGAGAAGACTCACCCACACCGCATCCACACTCAAAACTTTTGCGTACCAAGGATATGGGTATGAGTATACTGTATCTCTTTATTCATATTCACGCTCACACCCCAATACTGACTGCGCACGAAAATATTGTCTTCTTCGCTAATCTTCGTCTACTACAATCAGTGACTCGTAAAGAACGACTGGAGCAAGTAGAAAGAATTATTGAGTAGCTGGACTTGACTAAATGTACCAACACGCGTATGGATACTGAAGCACAGTAAGAAGTATCAGGTGAAGAAAGGAAACAAGCTTGTATTGCCATGAAAACGGTACTATCACCTCTAATTTTGTTTCTTGATGAACCAATCACTGGCTAGTAAAAGAAAAACTAACCATTTTTGCATCATCTTTTAAAAATTTCAGGTATTGACACATCAACAGCCTGCAATATCATGAAATGTCTGCATGGCCTTTCGCGAAATGGATGGAAGCAATATTCAAGATATATTCTTAGTAAAAGACTAGTAGAAATTTTGATTTTCTTTGATCTAGGTATGATCATTTTTCCCATTCACCAATCACGTTATTCAATCTTCGAGTTGTTCGATACTGTCATACTGTTGATTTTAGCCTATCTACTAATATGATGTCATATTTTATTGAGCAAGATTTTACTTGTGAGCAGCATGACAATCCAGCTGATTTTGCGCTCGATGTACTAAACACAGTCACTTATACTTCTATAGTTGAAGATCTCTGCATAAACTATCATCATTCATCTATACATAGTCGCACTCCTGTTATTTCTTCCGATAATGTATTCAGTCGTAAAGTTTCCATTATACAAAAGTCAGGTCGATCGATTGTGTCCGATTTTTACTATGTTTGTTCAGCGAACTATTCGCAATTGTTTATGTAATTTAGCATTTTTAATGTGGCAAATTGCTGTCGCTATTATTCTTGGTCTACTCACTGATCTTCTCTATTACAAAATACCTCAAATGATAGGTTCAGGCGTGAAAAATTGTTCATTCATGTAAGTAGCAAAGTGAACCAATTTTGATTGAAAACACGTTTCAAAGATGTAAACTTTACTTTGTCTAGGAAAATGTGAGTCTCCAGTTTGATTTGCTATTTTATGACTGGTTTGCAACAGACTTCTAGACAGTTTTTTGTCTTTCTTCTTACCATATTCATGGCTAAACTATTTGGCTCGGCCATGTGTTTCTTTATTGAGCAAGTATCCCTATTTTTAGTAAGATTTTGTCCAAAGATAAAACATTTTCAGAGATCTTTTAAAAACTGTTTAGCCCTAGCTTTGATTGTTCTAGTTCTTGTTTTCGTCATCATGATGATATTCAGTGATTTTCTTGTCAAATTGAATAGTGTACTCAGTTTTCTTCGTTGGATTCAATGAATAAGCACCTTTCGTTATGCTTCCAATGTCTTAACGGTCAACGAGTTTCGCAATCTGTAATTCTGTTTAACTAATCAAATCAATGTATATCCTCTCTCAGCCAATAACGTCTTACAGGAACGATCTATCAATCATACATCGGACTGGAGTATGTGAAAATACTTTTTTTGCTTTGACATCGATGGCCGTATTATCCTTTTTAATCGTTTATGCTAAATTGTTACTTATCAAGAAAGTTAAATAAATCGTTTTCAATCTTAATCAATTTGAGTGTAAGAAAACGCACTGTTATTTGTACATCTTAATTGTTAATATCATTCACTTTTATCTTTTTAAATAACTTAACAAAATAATGAATAAAGGAGAACAATGCTTATAGATTTGTTGAATGATCGGAAAATGAAATGGACGAGTATTTTATTTAGACAGTAAAAACAGTAAAATATAATTATAAGATCTAGAGCAAAAATATGATTATATCATAAATATAATGCATCTGATCTAAAATAACGTGCGAAGTAAAACATCATATTAACTGTCGAATATAAACCTTCAGTTTTATTAATATTAAATGGATCATACACAGACATAAATTGAGCAAATTTATAATAATAACGAAAAGGTGCCATATAATATTGTGCTAAATGATGATTGTTAACATTTGCAAAACAACTTGCTAAAACATTGTTTATTAATAAAGTACCTTTCATTGTTAATGGAGCATAATAACCTTTTTTCATTTCAATTGTTATATTTATTACTGGAGAATATTTTAATTTTCCATTAAATAGAACAAATAAATAATCTCCTATTTTAATTTGTTTTGCAAATAAATAATTTTCATTTCCATTTGAATCTATTGTTGGGATTAAATGATATTGTGTTAAACTTATTTCATTATCAGAATCTGTTCTTAACGTATAAAATAATGCTAAAATCAAATTATTATGTATATATAATTCTCAATAATTATAAATAAGATACCTTGTTTTGAAATTTGTTTATCTAATATCATTACCATTTCTGTTGAAATTATTTTGGATTGATCAATAGTTATAATTTCATCACCAGATTGAAGATTACCAATTTCTTTATATTCACCATTTGATAATTTAATTAATGAATCACCAGAAAAACACTGAGTTCCTATGTAGAGTGAGTGTAAATATACCGAAGGATCTTTAATGAATCATTTTTTATTTCAGAGAATTTATTTTACAATGTTTGATCTATCATTTTGGAAAGTGAAGGTCAGATATTTTGACTGTAGAAGAAATGATTATACACAAAAAAAATTCTATTTAAGACTCATTCGAGGTACTATTAATTCGTTATTTTTATTTGTTTTTCAATAGAAAACATCGAAAAAAAAGATTTCTGAAGAGAAAAATGACCGATCTTTCGCCACTTAAAATCCATCAATGATATTATAGATTAAATCAGTGTTAAAATAATATAAACAAAACTTACCTCCATCATGATGATCATCATGATGATCATCATGGTCTGATGATGAACTATCAATGTTTAATAATATTATAAATCCAATCAATATTATATAGAAAATATTCGTTTTAGAATGCATTTTTAAAAGACTTTCAGATTATGCTTTTATTCAAAATGACGAAGTTATTCGTTTAAAGATAAATATTTTTGTCAATTTTATTTCATTTATATTTGATCAATTTGTCAAATTTACTTTATTTCATCAATAGAAATTTTACTTAAAAGCAAATTACAAAAAAAAGAGTTTATTGAGTTTAGTTTTTCTTTCTTCATCATCTTAAATACTTTTTCTTATTTCTTTTAAATTAACAAAAAGATTGATCCTTAAAGTAATCAAATACAAAGTTCATTTGAGTGTGAAGGTCACAATGAAATAAGCTACCACAATACATAAATGTATTTCACAGTGGCTGATAAAAAAAGACAAAATAAATGAACAACATCGAGAAAACAAGCAATGAGGCAGAAAAAAATAAAGAGTTGTTCTATCTTAGTGTGCGCCTCAGCAAAATAAAAGCTTTGGTGATAGCCAATTCATCATTCACAGCATCGATACTCATGGCTTCGACCTTTGAATTGTATCTTTTGGTTTTTTGTGGCCAATACAGGCTAACGAGAAAATCTTCCTCAGTGCTAATCGTGGATTGGAATGAGAAAGAGCTCAGTTGATAGAGTTCAACGAGCTGACCACGGTGATGATAGATGCTATTCCCATAGATCTTTCTTATAGAATTGGGTGTGGGGTGGTGGGTGGGTGTAGGTGTTGATGAAAAGGACACCCACACCCACACCCACCCACACCCCATCCCGTTCCAATTGAATCTCTTATATATATATATATTGAAGCTTTATTTTGAAAATACTATAGCAGTTCCCTTACATCGACTTTGCACATGAAGTTTCATTGACAAAAGCGGGTTTTATGCGAAGCATAATAATAAAACAAGAATACGATTTACAAAGCCTTGTTTCAATAAATCAGCAATTTAGAAAGAATGTTTTGAAATTGACACAGTGAT
>CAJNOL010005363.1:0-11863 GCA_905250125.1 Rotaria sordida | reverse complement strand
TTCTCCAACTGAGAAATGTGATTTTAATTTTCTATCAATCAGACCACGGACAAATCGATCAAAAATATCCATTCTTCAAGTTGTCCTTTTGGGATTGAGAATGACTTTATGTCACTGTTTAACAATGTGTAGCATAGAAATATGCTTTTACTTATATCTATACAAAATAAATAGTAAAATATAGAGAAGAGACTTGGCACGAATGGTATTACATTTAAAGTCCAGTAGTTCAGTGAGTTGAAATAGCAAACTGAAACTGAAACCCAAACGCAATACCCACACTAAACCCAAACCCAAACCCAAACCCAATACACAAACCCAAACCCAAACCCAAACCCAAACCCAAACTCAATACCCAAACTCACCAAACCCAAACGGTTTGGGTTTGGTGCATGCCTAAGAAATACATTACAAGTGTAGATGGAGATCTTCAATCAAATGATGGTAGCAAAAGTGCTTTCTGTACCAAGCACAAACGAATAAAGTTCAGTTATCACAATTGTTGATCGAACAATAGAGGTCATACAACTTGAAATCAATATCTTTTAGTTTCTCAATTTGACCAATTGTTCCGTTGACTATCCGAGCTTGTATGAATCCACGTTTAATCAGGTTTGTAAACTGTGGAGCTAATAACTGATTATGAATAACAGAATGCATATTGGTGAAGTATTGACGATCGCTGAGGACTATTTCTGTTTGATTGATATGAACGTGATGCTCTATTTTTTCATGAATATATCTCCATGAACGAAATAAAGAAAGATCTTGTGGCTGGATATAACCAGTTGATCCTTCAGGAAAAATCAATAGTTGACTGTCTCGATTTGGAAATACTGCCTTAAATTTGTTTAAGTCAGCTTGTGTATTCCATGAATCGAGGAAGAGAAGAAATTTTCTACAAACCAAAGGATGTAAAACTTCATTTAAAAAAGCACAATGATTCTCATCAGTGCTTTTTTCAGATTTTGATGCTTGTAGTACGACATTTGGTGATAAAAATAGATCTTTCTATATTCTTCTACCGAACTCATTTTCCTTCTCGTGAAGAATGAGAAAGTACTTTTCTAATAAACAACCAGCAGCTGATGCTACAGGTTGTAATGTATACGTGTGAGTTATGTTGTATTTTTTTTTTGGGTGTGGATGTGGATGTGAATGAATAACAGATCTACACCCACACCCTTTTATTTTTAAATCTATTTTTTTGTATTTTATTTTTAATTTAATTTTTTTACATCTGATTTTTAAATTGCGTTTTTAAAATGTTAAATGAATGTTTTTTTCATTGATTATTCTACGTTCGTTTTGTAAATAAGTTTTTCGTTTTTGCTATGTAAGATGTTTTTTTTTTGTTTGCTTATATTTTTTTAAGTGAAATAAACTAATTTAATTGAAAGATAATTTTAAAATTCAAAACAAATTTACAATATGACAAAAATATATAATAGTTTTCACAATGTATTGCTGATAAAAATTATGATGATTTAGCTCCAGGTATTGAAATTTATCAAAAATTTCTATCTAGTTCAGCTTCTCAAATCAAATCTGAATTTAGGTTATGGAAAAAAAAGATCGGCAGAAATTGTTACAAAAAGTAATTCCAATACATTGTAACCTTCTTCAACTAGCAATATAACTACAATCAAAATGGAACGTAAAGAACAGATCTTTTTACCAGATACAATGATTGATGCCTATGCTCCTTGTCCTGAAGTGTTTTACCCAAACATGAAAGTTTTATTGAAAATCTGTACAACTCTGCCAATGACAACAGTAACTACAGAAAAAACATTCTCTGTCCTCAAATTACTGAAGACTTATTTACGTTCAACCATGTCGGAACAAGACTTAATGGATTAGCTATGATGTATATTTATCGAGATTTAGATGCAAATACTGATGCTAGAATTGATGAATTTGGAAAATCTAATCGTCGATTGGTGTTTTAGATTTTACTGCTAAAATTTCTCTCAAAAAAAAAAGTTTGTTTTTTCTCATGAATTGATAGATTTACTCTATAAAAGCTGTTAGTGCAATCCCTTGTGGGATTAAAAATGTGAAACACGATGTCGTTGCTATAGCTCCAATCATATGTTAGTTATGCATCATTTCTGATATTTCCTTGAAGTCTTCTATCACAGTCTATAATGACCCCTGGGCTCTGTCTGTCACGATCTGTGATGGGCCCAAAGCCTGTCTGTAGGGGGGACGGGGGATCCAAATTTCAGCCCCTTAGCATTTCAACACTCCTTTCAGATCGTGTTTCACAAAACGGAAATAAAGAATTGTAAGAAAATGAGAACCCTACTTTATCTATTTCCATAAAAATTCATACTACCTCGAGTGATATAATTTAGAAACCGCCACCCCTCTCTAAAATCTCGGAACCACCTCTGAGGCAACCCTATAAAAACAAATTACAATTAATATTGAGCGTCGATCATATGGTTGTGATCAACATCTCAACCTCTATTATCTTGGACGATCTTTATTCAATTAGACGAACCAAAAAATTATTCTATCCAGAGTTAACCTCGAATTGCTACGAGACAAAAGTTTTCATGAATGAAGAACACCAAAAAAAATCTTCGAGATCATTTTATTTCTTATTGTTTTCCTGATTAATAATACCGTAAATTGCATTTAGCATCGAACGCAAACTTTTTTCTAATATATTTTCCCATTTTGTATAGAACCAAAAGCTACGTAACCTACGAAAAATTCAACACTTTTTAGTTCATGTTAGGTCGATAAATATATAATATACAATTTCTTGAATAGCTCATTTTTCTTAACTTTAGCTATTCTATCTTTTGTTATATTGCATGAAAAAATTCTCTGATTTCTTAAATTATAATCTCTGTAGTAGACTGATTGTGTTGAACAGTTAGTGTAAGCGAAATTTTTTTGTAGAATATCCAAATAAGCTCAAAGTTTGGATATATGATGATATTAGATAATGCTCAATCTAATGTGTATAAAAATCAAAATTAAAATTTTGACTAATATCTCGAATATTGGAATCATCTTTGCGATGTTCTTATGTGGAAATTTTCTTAATAGTCTATGATAAAGTATTTTTCTTTTGTCGAAAAATGTTAAATTTATTTGATTATTTTAAAAAATGAAAATATATCAAATTCTTTTCATATTAACAAGTTTATATTCGAATACTAAAATTTAGTTAAAGTATTTTTTTATAAAATATGATTAACCTTATGGGTTATGCAGTTTTCCTTATTTTATGTGTACAAATAACAAGGGCAGAGTACGATTTAAATGTGCACTCGCATAAATCGTTCTCGTCGTCCTTTCACTCTTCAACTGACAAATCATCTCTCCTAACAAACCATGCGACCTTTTCCTTTGAAAGAATGGAAGAAAAAAAAAGCAGGAATACATGCTTTCTTTTTGTTTCTTAGCACAGAAAATAATAATACTCATCGACCTAATATTTGTTCCAAATTTTTCATCTGTTTTTCTGTCATATATTACGGAACACATGTTAGATAATCGTAAGATCAAGGTCAATAACTTGCTTCATTTACTTGAAAGAAACAGCAACTGACAAACAATATAGAGATCAAAAGAAACAAAAAAAGAGTAGTCACAAGTTCAAAGAGGACATTCATATCTATGTGTGATATCTCATGAGAAAAGTGAAAGAACAAAAAGAAAAGAAAAACAACATATAATAATAATGTACGGCACTATATTATATTTTCATAGCAAACAATTTTCATTCGATCTTATTTATTCGATATTATTGCACTTGATCTGTAACTCAATAGCGGTCCAAATAGGATAATAAGAACTGCCATTCAGCAAAAAATAGAATGATGATAGTTAATATAGTATCTTAGTTTTTTTTTAAAGATAACAGATGATCTGTATTTTGTTCATAGTTTTGAACCTGTGATTGAGTATATTTCAACCTTTTTTTTGTTTTATTTTTGGATTAGTTTATGATCTAGTGAATAAGCTGAATAAAAACATCTTCATTCGATCAATTTTGGTCTCTGACATAGATGAGTTTGAAAATCATTTTAATAATTGATCTGATACAGTTTTGAACGCAGGAAAATGAGTCGAAATCGAATTCCAAGTTTTGAACAAACATTCGAATAAAAATAACCAGAAAAGATAATAAAAAAGCTCATTATTGACAATGCGATGCGATGCCGTCTATGCATCAGAAAAAGACTAGCTGCTACTAAGATATTCTCTTTTCCAGCTCTATCGAAATGTATGTAAATATTTTTGGACGTGTCCAAATTAGTAGAGAAATCAAGCATATACTTAGGTCAGTCCGAAAGTAGTGACGGAGGTATATCAATTCCTTATAGAAAGCTCTGAGAAACTTTTTTTCTATCCAGTCCGATAGAGAAAAGAAAGTTCTATTTTTCTATGCCGCTTGATCATACTTTAACTAATGTCAAGATAATAAATTTTTGATAAGACTTTTTTTCGTTAACATTTTGTTCGTTGTAAATGGTACATCGCAGTTTCCAATTCCTTATTAGCTTTATTAGCAACCAAAATATGCCATAAAATGCAGCGTGAAAAACTCTACAATTTCCATAAGACCACTTATTTTCTAGTTGCACTTTTTGTTTTCAAAATGGACAAAGTTTTGAATGATTGAACTTTGGCCGTTGTAAAAACTGATCGTGTAGAATTTTTCTTTTTGTCAAAACAATTACAGTATGCTTCACTAGGTAAATTGTAGAGCTTTTCACGCTGCATCATCTGGTGTTTTTTGTTTTTCTTTCGATAAAGCATATCAGGTGATAAAATGATCAGATAACAAAAAATGAATTTGTCATGTATCAAAAACATTATCTTGTTTCATGGTCGAAATTTTATCACTCAAAATTTGGTCTATTTTAAGAACAAAAAGTACAACTAGAAAATGAGTGGTCTTGTGGAAATTGTAGAGCTTTTCACGCTGCATCTTATGGAATACTTTGGTTATTAATACAACCAATAAGGAATTGAAAAAGAAACAACAATATGCGACTTAGTTTTGTATTCCATGAACCTATATAATGAAGGTTGAACATATGTACATTTTTATAGAGTTATATTATTTGTATCAAATGAGATATTATGAAGGAAATGATTAAACGCTAAGATTAATGAAAGAAAACATTGTTTTTTAAAAGGTTAGCTGAAGGTTTGCTCAGTATTTGTTTCATAAATTTTCAGAGACAAGTTAGAAAAGATTGGAAATTTCGATGGAGAAATTTTTGATGATACTTCTTCTTTTGCGGTACAAAAACCAATATAAAGAACAACATTTTCGAGAGTATGACCATGTCTAAAGATATTCGACAATTCTCATCAACTGTCTCATAAGTATATGACTTTCAATAATCTATACTTTTATAAGTTTAAAAGAACTACTATAATTAGAAATGACGACTTTTAGAAAAAAAAGATTGTTCTACGTATATAGATTATTATTCTAGAAATACAAAGTCGAAATAGAAAAAAAAGAATGAACAACTATCCTCATTTATGTCTTTTATTATTATAATAAAAATACATCGACCTGAATGACCTCTCTTATAAAAACAAATCAAATATGAGAGAAATTTCGTCGTTAAAAAAAATATTCTTTTTCTCTTCTATTTCTATTCCTTCTTTCTTGCTTCGTTCTTTCTATTACGACTGAAGAAAATGTTTATTAATGTAAATCACTTTAACAATTGCGTACTATCGTTCCTATATAAGACACACCTTCGACGTTATTTGGCAGACAAAACTTTCAAACAAATTACAAGCAATTATTTTCTATTGTGAATAAAACATTTAAAATGTCATCATCAAATCAACAATCATATTCTAATCGTAATCAAGACCAATATCAAAGTGCTTCACAACAAATGGGAGGTGCTGATTGTAATCGTCAAGCAGCTAATCAAGGACTAAATGATGCTCGCTTGTCAAACCAAACTGATCAAATTCAACAAAATTCGCATCGTGGTTTAGGTAAATTCATCATTTTATTTATAGAACAGAATATTATATAATCTATTTTATTTTGTTTATTCAAGATTCAAACAACCAAGGATGGTCACAACAACAATACCAACAACAAAGTGGTTCACGTGGTGCTGGCACCTACCAACAACAAAGTGGTTCAAATGCTGCTGGCAGCTACCAACAACGTCAATAAACATTATTGGCAAACGTACAGTCCAATGAACTTTCTCTATTGTTTTATTTCAGCATGCAATTTTTTGTAGTATTTTTTTGTGTGTTAATGCAGCTTCAAGTTTGATTACACTGAATAAAAAAGTGTATATATCAATTGTTCTTTTCTTCTATCGAAACTAAGCAGAGAATAATACGCAAGATTTTATTTCAATGTTATCGTTCTGAACAAAGATAAGAAAAATAATGATATCTGAAATAATATATAAGAAAGCTACAAGTAGCTGTTTTTCCTCAATGATGAAATTTACTCATTAAATAATTCTTATGAAAATAAATATTTATCAAGACACAATAAATAAGTCTAATGATATTAAGTTGCTTTTAATGTATACTTATATAAATACATTGATAATAGATCATGAAATTACAGAAGAAACAATTATCACCTCTCTGGAGATGGAGTCGGACTAGAAGTCAAATAATTCAATACAAAAAAAATATAAAACTCACGATATGTTAGAAGATTCTTCTTGAAAAATAAGAGACTATTTGAGATTTTATAGAAAATTACATTTATGTTCGATAAGAAGAAAACATTCTTTTCGTCATTCTTCGTGGTGTAAATCAAACAAACAAAACATTCAAGAGAATGAATGATAGCACTATTGATGGTCACAATAAAAAAAAATAATGTGAATATGACTGTTAGATGGAACAGATTATAAATCTAATTTAATTTTATCTCCCAGATTTGTATCAAGATCGAAGGACTTACACAACTACTATACTGTTAAAGTATATTACAACAATGAAGAGAAATATTGTTTCTTGTGGACAAGAACTCAGTATTACGTATATAATGAAAAGGAATGAATGATTGAGATACAATCATTTGAAAGACTGACAACTTGATGTGTTACTGGAGCGATGCTCATTGTTTTCCAGACTGATATGAAGTCTGTGAGTGTGTATCTTTAGGGCATGGTAGATGTGAACATGGGTGTCAATGCATGAGTGGAGTGAAGATGCACGCCTACATCTACACCCTGATCTACATGCAAAATATCAATTGCATTTTTGTATACCAAAAAATTCAACTTAGAATCTAGTTATTGTGTCAAGAAAGATAGTTTTTAAGGATTAAAATGTGATAGATATTGTCATCATTTTTAATTAGATTAACTGATATGACATTTATTCCAATACAACATTGAATATCTCGAAAAACTTACTTGAACTCAGGGAATATACATTTCCAGAAAAATATGATAATAAATATAGACTATCAAAATAGATAAGATCGGTTGTTCTTTTTGAGAATAATAGTTCAGAAGCCAGCTTTATATACTTAATCACTTATAGATAGAGACATTTACATAAGTATTTACCAATCTCTATATCATTGGTAAGCTACAAGAATTACAAAATTTGAGCAATTTTTTTTCAGAGTGTATTACATATCATGTGATAGAGCTCTTCGAACTGATTAGAAATCTGTGACTTTTCATTTTTCATCGTACTTCTTTTATATTGAAAAGTTGAAGAAACTCGAAAGAACAACTCTTATCAAAAGACCAGAAATGATTCATTTTAATTTACAAAATATGTTCGTCTCTTCACTGATTACTTCATTTAAATCATTAGATCAGATAAAATCTGAATTCAATCAGACGAAGTCAGTTGTCAAGCGAAGTTATTCTATAGATTGGTGGAGATATAAGCGAGGACTTCCAATTTCTATTCAGATGGAAGATGATGCGAACAAGTCATCTTTTCTTTGTCCACTGAGTTACTAGAGAGATGAATATCAACATCAAAATCAGCGTAGTAGCCTTACACTTCAAATACAAATGATATCGGATTGGAGTAATATTCTTCCTGGTATCATTACTCTAATCACTTATTCGACACTGTGATACTAAATTCAATATCCATTTAACTTGTTTAACTATTTAATTTGAAAAAATTCATTACAAATTATTCAGAGAAAAAGAGATTTCATTATTACAATGTATTTATGTTTGATTTGAGTGAAATATTCAAGACCCAACATGATATCAATGACATATGGATAGAGACATTTTCTATCGGAGCTAATGAGAAGCTGACAGAAAGTAATCGATACGTTACTAATCAACATCTCCAGAGAACTTTAAAGACTAGTTGTTCTCAGCCATAGTTGTGAATATGATAGATGTCAATTATAGCCATGATTTCTTATAATTACAATTTGTCTTCAAGGATGAAATTTCACGTCTTGAAAATTGTCAGTTTGGGTATGACTTCAAATTTCGTTGTTTCATCTGTGTTTAGAGAATGCAAATAAAGCGAAATAGTAAACATGATTTTTATAGAATTTGTAAACCATTTCTTGTATGAAAAGTGAAACTTAAAATGTTGCTCGAATTGTAAGTTATCGATATCTTGAGAGTAGAATGTTCATTTGTATTAACGATCCCCTACTATCTGTTTTATAGTTATGATCAATGTGATATGTCAATTCAATCCTATGGGATATCTGCTGGATGATTCTATGTACAAGAGACAATATAATCATCGATTTAGTTTATGATTCTACCAATATTTGTGATTTTCAAATAATAAAAACGTTCTGGCTTCGAAGATTCTCTTGAATTTATATTATCTTACCTGTTCACATCAATACTCAATGTTGAAATTCATTACCACAATATCATCATTAGCGCGAACATCACGTTTCTGGTTGATAGATGACGTAAAAAGATTTCTTGAAGTCTATCCGAATCCATTGCTGGCAGAACCTTGCACGCATGTTCGAACTAATATTCTTTTGGTGACGTTTGACTATTCAAACTAATACAAGTATCGGTAGTGCATTAATCAGAGCTTCGTTGAAGAAAAAGTATGCCCATAGGCAATAATCTAAATCAATGTTGAGCTACAATATTTTCTCTTTCCGCTTGAAAAAAACACAATGCGTTGAATAATCATCAGTGTATACAAAAATGATGGCCGTTAGATAAATATCAGCGACCCGATCAATAAATACTACGAATATCTAGAGTAAACTTCAATAGTCTCTAATAGGTATCATTGCTTGTTCTGTATGGTTCGAAAGCAAAGAATAAATTTGTCTTTCATCAGAATATTTGTCAACTCAGAGTAATGGTTACTATCGTCCTATTGCATTACAGTATGCTTTAAAATAAGAGCATGTGTAGTTGTCGTTCGTTGTGTGAAAACTATTAAGCGGTTATCGATGTTCTCGCTACATATACGACTATCGTGCATGATTTTATATTCTTCTCGCGCATGAAAACGATAGACGACAAGGATAACCATTGGTTCTCTTCTGTAATTGAACACACTTGATCACGGAATTCGAATGTTTATCTAAAAGAAGGTGAGTTTATTTTTTGAATTAGTTTAAGAAATAAAATCTTTAAAACTTTTAGAAAAAAAATTTTACCTTTATTATAAGAACGTGATGACTGTCTGCATTGTGAAAAAACTGCAGAATAATCAACCGTTAAATTTAAAAAAATTCTTCATAAACTCTTGAAGGGTTTATAACAATAAGGGTATATGAGCTATACTTAATGATTTATTATTATACGCATAACGATAGATTATTCTACGTTACCATTAGAATGATTTATCATTCCTAATACAAAAGTATATTATTGTCTGCTTTCGTTCAAAGCGTTTATTATTCTACACATACACTGAAAAAACAGGTATATTACGGAACTTATGGAGTTTCGGGGAACTTTGTTATACTTTATTAGGTATCGTACAAATCGAGGAAACTTTAGTAAGGTCTCGGAATCTAATAGATTTCGTATAAAACCATCACAAGTTTGCCTAGCCGAAAAGGCTTCGCAGTCAAAAGGTTTTGCACTAGACTAATCTATTTTCTTGTCCCATCTATAATACAAACAAATGTCTGGTCTGTCTTCATTCTTCTGTTAATCCATTCACGGTCACTCTACAATCGATTTTGAAAAATGTATTACTGCGTTTAGACTTCGTACTCTTCTGTACAGTGTTTATTGCTGAGCTAATAGAAGATGCTTCACTTGTGCAACAATCACATCTTCTTCTTCGCTGAATCTTTGAATGGTTTGAAATTTCTCGAAAGAAACAGAAGTCGTGATGAATCATATTTTAACGCAACTTAATTAACGTAAACCTTAAGTAGTTTTACCTAAAATTAATGTTAATAAAAATACAGACGGCAAGCATCACTTGATTCGTTAATATTAACAGTTAATGGGTCACGTAACTGTTACTATCGCCCTCTTCTCATAATTGATTTTGGATCAAGTATATTTAAATAGCATAAAATTTTTAAGATATGTTGAGACTGTAATAAAGAGAATATACTAAAAATTTTCAGTCCTATACCATGAGGTTTGCGGGATATGTATCAAACAAGAGTCAAAAATATGTCATTTGGTCTCCTAAAATTCTTTATATTCAATTTATTTATTTATTTTGAAAAAGTATATAAGAATGCAGCGCCTGTCTGCATCCCTTTTTTAAATTTTGACTTTTTTTCTAGAAGGAAAGGATTACAATTCGATACCCCAAAAACGCTTTAAAAGTCTCGAACTTGTGAGAAGCTTTTTGGAAAACGAATTGTTATTCTTTTCCTTCTCTGAAAAAACAGAATTTAAAAACAGGACTTCGAACGGCACTGCATTTTAATATGCGCTTTGAGACAAAAACCTCATGGCATAGTGCTGGGGAATATTAGCATAGTCTCTCCATCACAACCCAAACATATCGTAAAAATTTCATGATATTTCAATGTATTTAATGCCAAATCGATTTTGAGTTCAAATGGCCTTAATACTGTGTTAAAATAGTTTCTGGTGATGCATAATTTATTTGAAGTTAAGAGAATAATTGGTTCATGAGAGGATAATACTGTTCCATTCAATTTTTCTCCGCCAGGAAGGTCTATTTGGTGAAAATAACGATTTTATCAATAAAACTTGGCTAGATGCTTTCGGAACCGAGAAATTCGAATCTCTATACAGTTTTTTTAAACTTTGGAAACGCGCTTTGTTAGATCTTGTAATTACAAATTTTTATGTTGTTAATCAAGTTTTCTAGAAAAAAAGTTATTTTCATAAAATAAATATCTGACGAGAAAAATTGATTGGAATAGTATTATTCTCAGGACAACAATTATTTACTTCAGTTTTTGTAAATTATATGTTAAGAGAAAAGATTTAAATTTAATATAAATAGTTCAACCCTTCCTAAGGAGTCTCTGGATAGACACAGGGATATACGTATAGAAATAGATGAATAGACTAAGAAAATATATTAAGGGGATCAAATAGGTATTAGATTTAGTAGAACAGGCGTATGTATCAGGTATAGATATAGTAATGGCGGATTATTATAGCCTTAGCGAGATTGCATTGGAATCTGTACGAATTTTGACTACTGAATTTTTTTCTGAAAATCGAGTGAAAACGATTTTGTACGAAACCTTATTTTTATGAAGCTTAAAAAACGTTTTGATTTCGTTGCAAAATTCGGAACCTTTTTCTAGGTTCCGTACGGAGCTGTTTTTAGCATAGCTTTTTGATAATCGATTTTAAGATTATCTTAAATCATTTAGGAAGTTCATAAGCCCTTATGAAAGATTTATGAAAACGCAATGTATAGCAAAACCTCTAAAGATTCATGACTATTATAAATC
>CAJNOL010005362.1:0-11864 GCA_905250125.1 Rotaria sordida | reverse complement strand
GAATTCCTGAAGTCTTACGATTAGAAGTGTAAATCGCCGAGCTGAGTCGCCGCTGTTGGTGGGACAAAAAAACTAACAGTTTTGAAGATTTTTCGACGCCTGAGATCACTCTTCAACGATGTTTCTGTCTAGGTTTTTTATCAGTGTGTTCTCTACCATTGTTTTCTCTTTTTTCAGCCGATAATTTCTCTGAAATAAGAAAACCTTAAAGAAATCGTCCAACAAATTCACTCGCCTCCGCCAACAGACAAAAAAAGGTGAGTGTTTTCAGTCGCTACCGAAAGAAAAAAATAAAATCAGACTTACGCACCGTCGATCTATGGACAAGTTTACGCTCCTGCTTACGGAAGTGGAAATAAATTTTTTTTCGAGAAATAGAGTGTAAGAACAAGAATAACAATTTTTTTCCGAGAAAAAGAGTATAAGAACAAGAATAACAAGTTTTTTCCGAGAAAGAGAGTGTAAGAACAAGAATAACAATTTTTTCCGAGAAAGAGAATATACGGGCGAGAACAACAAATTTTTTCTGAAAACAAAAAGAATAATCGGGAAAAGTTGCTCTCATAACACTAATGATCGGGTATGTAAACTTAGTCGCTAAAAATGATGAAAGTCTTTGGCAACTACTAGCTGATATGATTCAGGTTTTTTATGCAGTACTTCGTCACTTTTAACAAAAGAACCTCACTTTAAATCATGGCTGACCCAAGAATTGACATTTAGCCACACAAAACTAAAAATTTTCTCAAAAACAGTTTCTAGGTCTGTTTCAATAAATGTTACTATTTGTTGCCGATAGCGACAAAAAATCTTGACGTCTGTACAAAAATTTTTATGTACTGCACAAACCTATCAGTTTGACGTGGTAGAAAACAATTATTTGAGCGTACCACAGTCTATGGAATTTGAACCTAAGATGGGCTTTAGTCTACTCAAGCCGTGTGATTCCATCGTCTATGAATAGACCCTATCTAAGCCTTCATTTATTCCATCCACGAGTCTACCTAAGCTTTTAGCTGTCCAACCGAGAGTAGGCTCGAGAATATCCAGGCCTTGTGACTAGACACCTGCGTGACCGTCGTGACTGCCGTGACTCACGGTCACGGTTACGGTCATGATCGTGACCAATTTCTAAAAAAAAATCGTGACCGCGACGCGATCGTGACCAGAACCTGGTCACGGTCAGTCACTACAAATTTTTAATGTAGACATACGACGCGTATTTTTTAAATTTCGTCAGATAATTAAATATTTCATCATGTTTATTATTCTTTCAATAAGTATCAATGTCTTTTTTTTATTTTTCTAATTCAAAACAAACAAATGTAATCAATACACACTCATAATACCAGAAAACATACATACACTATAAATATATTTTAACGAGACTACATAAAAGTATTTTAGAAAAAAAATGTACTACTAAAACATATTTTCTTTTTCTTCAATAAGAATATCATCATTTTCATCTACTTTTTGTTTTTTAATATTTTCATCAGATGATTTATTTGATGATTGATCATTCTTTCGTTTCTCTTGATTTTGCTCATTGTCACCCGTTTGGTTATCAAATATAGCTTTAAGAATATTAAGATTTTTTCTTAAAAACATTAATTTATTAATCTTTTCCATTCCTAATCTTGTTCGTTTATCTGTTATAGTATATTTAGAAATAGAAAATAATCTCTCGACTGTCATGTTTGACGCAGGAATAGCAAAAATGTCACGTACGATAGTTGAAATGATAGGAAAAGATTGATTATGATATGACCAAAATCCCAAGATATCATCATTTTCTTCATCATCTAATGTTAAAGTCGAAGACATCCATGAAGCAAATTCATCAACAGTGGATGTTGGTGATCGAGGATCATCAAAACATAGGGATAAAAGGTTTTTTTTCGTATTTCTGCTGTTTTCTTTTCTGATGATGATGTCAGAACAGACATCGTAATTGGTGTAGAAGATGAATCAAATGAAGATGATGATGAATTTGCTGTTGTACGTTTGTGAATTTCTTTTTGAAGTACTTGCATTGCTCTACTTTTATGAGATGGATTTTTATCAAAATGTTTGAGTTGTGGATGAAGGATGGTGGCTAGTAAATGTTCATCTTGAGGTATCCACATGGTCACAGACTGTTCGAGTATTATCTGATTACTAAGCAATATGGTTAATTTTTTTTCTTACAGCATTACTTAAACGCTCGAGAACCCTCGAAAGTTATCCTTCGGCATAATTATATTATTTTTATTACTCCCATAGATACTGACGATCTAATATGGGAGCAGTTCCTTTTATTTGTTCATCTAAACGAAAATAAAAAGATTACTGTAGTGTACTTGAATGCGAAACGATCTGCTCGATCTAAAATACAAGAAAATATCAATGCGGATAACTACCTATGAATATCTTTATCGAAATTAGACCACCTTCATCATCATCACGAACGACACAACAATTGATAAGATACTGACGAAGAGGTACAACAAGATGAATTGTTGGACTTTGTTCATCACTAAGTTTCTCAATAACTATATCAAAATGTATAAGAAAATCACATAGCTGATGTAATAGTTGCTTGTTGATGAGAGATTAAGAAAGAAGATGATTTGCATTAAGTGATTGTGGTATCTCTCCAAAAATTTCATTGAAAACATAGAACATAATAAATGCACCATTAAATCTAGTTTTAGAAAAAGTCTGTAGTTTTTTCGAAAGCTTATTTTGTCGATGTGCACGTCGAACATATTCGATGATTTCTTTAATCAAGTTGAATAGCTTTTGTGTTTCTTTTAATTCTAATTGTTTTTCATCTGTAAACGTTTTCTCAAGTATCTTGTTGAGATAATGATCAGAACAACCTACGCATTTTTAAATCAGCAAATGCGCAACGCGTTTTATTTTCATTGTGTGAAACAACATATGATGATGACGTATCAAATGATAAACCAAATTCATCAAGAATAGAATTAACGAATCTTCGAATATTCGGACTTGTTTGATTTTCCAGTTCATAAGCTCGACAACAAAGTATAAATGTATTAAGTTTAAATCGTGTATTAACATGATGAAACGATATACCAGCATAATGAACACCTGAAAAAGAAATATTTAAGAAAAAAATATGAAAAAATTAGAATAATCTGTGGAAGATGCTCACTGTAATTCGCTTTGAACAGCTTCTAGATGCATAATCTCTCGGAAATGAAAAGCTGTTGTACGGTTTCCTTAATCGAGGATGTGGGTGTGGGTATGGGTGGGTGTGGGTATGGGTGGGTGTGGGTGTGGGGTGTGGGCGTGGATGTGAATGATAATTGCAACATCCACACCCACACCCACACCCACACCCCACACCCCACACTCACACCCTTTTTGACGTTGATATCAGCTATGTATTTTGTTTTATTCAGACTTTATGTTAAATTGTACATAAGACACATTCTATACGTACAATAATGGATTCGGAAACGGTAGATAATACAACCGTTTTACAAGTCATAGCAGATAGTGTGCAAAGTTCAACTTGCAGAACAAAGATGATTGACCAAAAAAATTTAGAAAACTTTCAAATCGTTTGGCTTGATGTCAATATCACTAAAACAGATGATAATTTACAAACACAATCTGCACTGCGTGCTATCATTAATTATCTGAATACATTTGACAATATTTGCGACTGTTATGATTATATAGTCACAGTTCAAGATGAAAAAGTATTTTTAATTGTATCAGGTTCAATTAGTGAATATATAGTACCTTATGTTTACAAGATGCCACAAGTTCAATTTGTTTATATATACTGTTTTGACACTGAAAACCATAAACACTGGGAAATGGATTATGAAACAGTACGTGGCGTGTACGCCACTATGAACGATATTTGTGAGCAATTAAGCAAAGATGTTATTACAAGTGAGCACCAATTTTTATCCATGAATATTATTTCTACTCATACAAAAGAAAAAGAAAAAAATCAACAAGAAGCCTCATTTATGTACTGTAAATTATTAACTGAAATCCTGATTGGAATGAAACCTGAAGATGATGCCAAAGCAAATATGATTAATCACTTGAAATTGCAGTATCATGGTAATAAAAACGTTTTAAGAGATATCGATGAATTCAGTGAGACCTATAAGCCAAATAAAGCCATATGGTGGTACACAAAACATTGCTTTATCTTTGAAATATTAAATAAAGCACTTCGCATCATAGACGTTGATATTCTATTTAAATATCGCTTGCTCTTGGCAGATATATATAACCAAATAAAACAACTACATTCCGAATTTATTCAATCATTAGCGGCACAAAATAGCAACACTCAACAAACCCGACTCACTGTGTACCGCGGCCAGGGTATAAGCGCTGAAGACCTTAAACAAATTAACAATAATATTGGAGGTCTTTTATCATTCAATAACTTTCTATCAACAACTGCGAACAAAAAAGTAGCGCTAACATTCCTACCACAACGATCAGATAGTCCATCTATTTTTTTCGAAATAAACGTTGACTATACCAAAGAGACCAAACCATTTTGTAATATCAGGCTACACAGCCACTTCAGAGAAGAAGAAGAATTCCTGTTTTCTATCGGAGCCGTGTTTCGAATCGAATCCGTTCAAAACCTAGAAAACAGCGTTTCCAAAGTCAATCTGACATTAACCAGAGAAGAGGACGAACAATTGAAACATTTGAGAGCACATTTTCAAATGGAACTCGGCGAAATGTTCCACACAAACGCTCTAGGTGCACTTATGCTAGACATGGGTAAATACGAACATGCTCAACATTTTTTCACACTCCTACCTAAGAACCATCCACTATCACATACGGAAATTCCCATACTACATAATAATATCGCTCTAGATTACCATAGCCCACCACACTACCAAAACCAGCTAGAACATGATAAAAACGTTCTTCAGATCCGCTTAAAATCTACCTCATCCCATACAACATCATTAACAACCGCGCGATATAACATCGGAGTAGTCTACCACAACAAAGGAGAATACGATCACGCATTAGAATATTATGAAAAACAACTCGAAATTGAACTGAACTCGTTGCCACACTTTCATCCAGTATTAGCAACTACATACAACAATATTGGATTAGTTTACAGTGACCAAGGTAAATACGATAAGGCATTAGAATATTATGAAAAAGGACTCGAAATTGAACTGAAGTCGTTGCCACCCTTCCATCCATTATTAGCAACTACCTATAGTAGTATTGGATTAGTTTACCAGAAGGAAGGTGAATACGATAAAGCATTAGAATATTATGAAAAAGGACTACAAATTGAATTAAAGTCGTTGCCACTTCTACATCCATCAATAGCAACTACATATGGTAACATTGGCTCAGTTTACTACGAAAAAGCTGAATACGATAAGGCATTAGAATATTATGAAAAAGGACTCGAAATTGAAATGAAGTCGTTGCCACCACTTCATCCATCATTAGCAACTACATATCAAACCATTGGATTAGTCTACCAGAACAAAGCTGAATACGATAAGGCATTAGAATATTATGAAAAAGGACTGGATATTCAACTGAAGTCGTTGCCACCCCTTCATCCATTATTAGCAACTACATACAATAATATTGGATTAGTTTACACAGACAAACATGAATACGATAAGGCAATAGAATATTATGAAAAAGCATTGGAAATTAAACTTAAGTCGTTGCCACCCCATCATCCATCATTAGCAACTATATATAGTAATATTGGAATACTATACACAACGACAGGTGAATATCATAATGCATTAGAACATATTGAAAAAGCACTGGAAATTGAACTGAAGTCGTTGCCACCCCTTCATCCATCATTAGCAACTACGTACACTAATATTGGATCAATCTACAATGACAAAGGTGAATATGATAAAGCATTAGAATATTATGAAAACGGACTGGAAATTAAACTGAAGTCGTTGCCACATCTTCATCCATCATTAGCAACTACGTATGGTAATATTGGATCAATTTACAATCACAAAGGTGAATACGATAAGGCATTACAATATTATGAAAAAGGACTCGAAATTGAATTGAAGTCGTTGCCACACCTTCATCCATCATTAGCAACTACATACCATAATATCGGATCCATCTACGGTGACAAAGGTGAATATGATAAAGCATTAGAATATTACGAAAAAGGACTGGAAATACAACTGAAGTCGTTGCCACCCTTTCATCCATTATTAGCAACTACATACAATAATATTGGATTAGTTTACTGTAAGAAAGGTGAATATGATAAAGCATTAGAATATTATGAAAAAGCACTGGAAATTCAAGTGAAGTCGTTGCTACCCTTTCATCCATTATTAGCAACTATATATGGTAATATTGGATTAGTTTACAGTGACAAAGGTGAATACGATAAGGCATTAGAATATTATGAAAAAGCATTGGAAATTCAACTGAAGTCGTTACCACTCCTTCATCCATCATTAGTAACTACATATGGTAATCTTGGATCAGTCTGCAAGGAGAAACGTGAATACGATAAGGGATTAGAATATTATGAAAAAGGACTGGAAATTCAACTGAAGTCGTTGCCACCCCTGCATCCATCATTAGCAACTATATATGGTAATATTGGATTAGTTTACAGTGACAAAGGTGAATACGATAAGGCATTAGAATATTATGAAAAAGGACTGGAAATTCAACTGAAGTCGTTGTCACCCCTTCATCCATTATTAGCAACTACATACAATAATACTGGATTAGTTTACCAAAAGAAGGGTGAATACGATAAGGCATTAGAATATTATGAAAAAGCAGTGGAAATTCAACTGAAGTCGTTG
Source organism: Rotaria sordida (assembly GCA_905250125.1). NCBI lineage: Eukaryota > Metazoa > Rotifera > Eurotatoria > Philodinida > Philodinidae > Rotaria > Rotaria sordida. The sequence continues at coordinate 5,022 of CAJNOL010005362.1, read as the reverse complement.
CCACTCGTTCATCCAACATTAGCAACTACATATAGTAATATTGGAATACTTTACACAACGACAGGTGAGTATCGGAAGGCATTAGAATATGTTGAAAAAGCACTGGAAATTGAACTGAAGTTGTTGCCACCCCTTCATCCATCATTAGCAGCTACATATAGTAAAATTGGAATATTTTACACGGCGACAGGTGAATACCATAAGGCATTAGAATATGTTGAAAAAGCACTGGAAATTGAACTGAAGTCGTTGCTACCCCTTCATCAATCATTTGGAACTGCATACACTAATATTGGATCAATCTACAATGACAATGGTGAATACGATAAAGCATTAGAATATTATGAAAAGGGACTGGAAGTTAAACTGAAGTCGTTGCCACACCTTCATCCATCATTAGCAACTACATACAGTAACATTGGATCAGTTTACCAGAAGAAAGGTGAATACGATAAAGCATTAGAATATTATGAAAAAGAACTGGAAATTAAACTGAAGTCGTTGCCACACCTTCATCCATTATTAGCAACCACATACAATAATATTGGATTACTTTACGAGAAGAAAGGTGAATACGATAAGGCATTAGAATATTATGAAAAAGAACTGGAAATTAAACTGAAGCCGTTTCCACAGCTTGCTCCATCATTAGCAACTACATATGGTAATATTGGATCAGTTTACCAGAGGAAAGGTGAATACGATAAGGCATTAGAATATTATGAAAAAGAACTGGAAATCGAACTGAAGTCGTTGCCACCCCTTCATCCATCATTAGCAACTACATATCATAGTATTGGATTGGTTTACTATAAGAAAGGTGAATACGATAAGGCATTAGAATATTACGAAAAAGAACTGGAAATTCGACTAAAGTCGTTGCCACCTTTTCATCTATTATTAGCAACTACATACAATAATATTGGATTAGTTTACTGTAAGAAAGGTGAATATGATAAAGCATTAGAATATTACGAAAAAGCACTGGAAATTGAACTGAAGTCGTTGCGACCCCTTTATCCATTATTAGCAACTACATACAATAATATTGGATTAGTTTATCAAAAGAAAGGTGAATACGATAAGGCGTTACAACATTATGAAAAAGAACTGGAAATTCAAGTGAAGTCGTTGCGACCCCTTCATCCATCATTAGCAACTACATACAATAACATTGGATCAGTTTACCAGAAGAAAGGTGAACACGATAAGGGATTAGAATATTATGAAAAAGGACTGGAAATTCAACGGAAGTCGTTCTCACCCCTTCATGGATCATTAGGAACTACATATGTTAATACTGGATTAGTTTATAGTAGTAAAGGTGAATAGAATAAGGCGTGAAATTATTACGGAAGGGTGTGGGTGTGGGGTATGGATTTGGGTGTGGTGTGGATGTGTGGGTGTGGGGTGTGGGTGTCGATAAATAGAAGAACACACCCACCCACACCCCCCCCCCCCCCCCCCCCCACCCCCCGAGGGAACATTCCGAAGTGATTCGCATCATTTGGCTTCATATTATGCTCGTAGGTCGGATTCATACTGTAGGTAAATACCCTAAAGTGGTTCATACCATTGTGCCTTTCTTCTTGAATTATGGCCATTTTACTGAATTTTCAGCCTATCACACAGTATTATGAAACAATTTCAACAAGGAATTTCTGCTTGGAGATTTTGCCAATAATAGATCTCATAGTCCTTATTATATCCTGAAAGTTTTAGCTCAAACGAATGAATTTTTCTAAAGATATGGAGTATCTTAAAATAAACTATTGTCGGAGCTTTTGTGAGAAAGTAGTAGGTTTTTGCAAATGCATTATTTCGAAAAGAAATTATTCCTTTGAGCTGAAATTTTCAGGATATAATAAGGACTACGAGATCTATTATTAGGGAAATTTTCAAGCAGAAATTCCTTGTTAAAATTTTTTTCATACTACTGTGTAAGAGGCTGAATATTCAGTAAAATGGTCATAACTCGAGAAGAAAGGCACAATGGCACGAACCCCTTGAGGGTATTTACCTACACTATGAGCCCTACCTATGGGTGTAATATGAAGTCTAACAGTGCGAATCACTTGGGAATGTTTGCTCGTAAGCGTTTTCTACAAACGTTGTTTTCAGTCCCTTCAAACATTTGCTTCTAGTGAACCAACCGTAAGTCGGAAAAAAATTCGAACAGATATTTAGAAAGAGCATGCAATGCTCGTTCTGACTGACTACATTTGATTCTCTCCAGTGAGTTATACATGGTCGAGAGTTGAACAAACATCTCGTGCAAAGACTATTGAAACAAGGGTAAAAAATCCATCTAAAAAACATTAATGATATCCTCACGTTTATATCTGTCTTATTTCTTAAGTCGAGACCTTTATTTTTTGTACAATAAGTATACTTGCAAATGCTTGTTAAAACGACTATTTACTTCTTGAACTTACTAAAATGATTGCAAAGATATATCGATTGGAAAATTGCGGAAAACTTCTTTTCCATATATTATTTTAGCTGAAACCGGCTAAGTTTCAATCTAAAGAACAACATTGGCATAGCTCCGAATTCACTAGGACTACGTAGAATACTCCTATTATTTTGATCTTTAGACAATCGATTCCTTTTAAGTCTACTTTTGAAACTTTTCCATGAATACTTCGAATCAAAATTGATTGCTGTAATCTTACACACGTAAAGACTGAATTATTTATGATGTTTTTTTTATAAATCTGTTATAAGAAAATAAAATAAAAAATTATCAGTTGGAAACAAATGATTATGTTAATCTATACGTCATCTACAACATTCTAATATTTGTACAAACAGTTTTCTATGGTATTTTTATATAAGATGTTTGTCTAAAACTTTTTTCTAAATAAATAAACTTACCGTAAAATATACGGTACAACATGTGATCGTCTTAAATCATTACTTTGTTCAAATTTCAAAGTCACAATGGTTGATAAATCAATAAGAGATGAAAGATTGTTAACATATTCACGTGATTCATTTCTATAAGAATCCATAAAAACTGAGCGAAAGAAAAACAAAAATTAATAAAAACATAATTAGTTAATGAAAGAATTAATAACAATTCATCGATATATTTTTACACACTTAATGTAAATATATTCTTTAAGAATGACATTATTGATGATTCCATCAAGGATAAATGTATCACAAGAAAATCGACATTTCTAAACAGAATATTTGAAGATGATTTAAAGACTCGTCTTTCTATATATCTTGGCATATAAAATTCTATTGAGTTGTTATGCGATTGATAGCGATGATCATTAATATTTGATACATCTGTTGACATCATTTCGAATGTGCCACAACATACATATGTTGTTATAGGATATTTATATCGTGGAATCAGATGTTTGTAGTTGAGTGTGCGCAAAACAATACATTGATCTAAATATACTACCATTTAGAATAATAATAAGAAAGAAAAATAACAGTCATAGCAAATTGTGTTTTTGCTTTTATGAATCACTTTATCAATAGGTTGTCTCATGCTTTATATATAGATGGAAGTCGTAATATATGATGAAATAAAAGAGGAAGACGAAAGAAATAACGTGTTTTCCAACTAATAAAACCAACATCATGTGTCAAGATTTATGGTAACTGGAGGAAAGTTATTAATACTTCCGAACAACTTTTCGCTATAATAATTTCATTTTATGTAAAATATACACATGTTATTGGCAACAGTAATCGTAACCAGAGTAAACGTTCATCTCAAAAGATTATGTTAGTCGTAATTTCTGACAAACTATTGTTATCAGAAGAAGATCCATTGAAGATAGGTCGAAAATATTGAAGAAGTTCTACAAATAATACTTGCTCATTTAGTCTTTACTTCTAATATTCTTCGATGAATTTTTTTTAGGTTTTTCATTTTTGTATGAAATGAGAACTTCTCATTTCATTTCATTTCATTTTCGGCAATATGTGACAGCGCTGAGGAAAATGGTCTATATTGTTTATTCCTTCTTCTATTACTGTCAAAACTCAATAAAATAAAGCAATATCATTTTTTTAACTTACAGGGTATGAATTCTTCAAAGGTTTCCCATCGACTAATAGCCATATGCCAATTATCATATCGTGTGAGAAAACATCGAAACGAGTTAAGAACCAAGTTTAAATCGAATAATCCTTCATCTTTTAAAAAAGACATATGAAAATTGAATTTGTTCAAATTTGATACATGTCTTGTTAATATTTGTTGCCAATATTTTTCATCGAGTAAGTCATCAATAAATGGTGTATCAAGATATTCAATGATCAATGTAAAACTAAAGTCTTGAAGATTAGGGATACAATGAAGAATATGATGAAGTGAATGAATATCAAATTCTGTAAATATTTGCAGATCAAGTGTTTTTAATGATGGTATTGTGGGTAAATCATCTTCATTTAGAGATAGAATATTTGGCATACTGAAGAAAAAAATAAACATATTGTTTTATATTTTATTCTTTAATAAGATGGTTGATTTTATTTGATCTCAAATCAATTATATATGAAAATAATTTATAATGTTATTCATTTAAATAACCTTACTTGACATTATTATCCTGTGACATCGTACAACTTTTGATTATAACATTGAGATGTCGCAATCTGCTACATACACGAAGGACAGCAATTAGACAATAAACCGATATATTATCAAGTGTTCCGTAAAACATCAATTCTAGATATGTAAGCTTCGTATTGATGATCATACTTCTCGTTAATTCAGGATAATCATAATGAAATCGAGGAGTGGCAGAACGAACTGTAGATGATGTATTTAACAAAGCCATTTCACTGAACAGATGTGCATGATTCCTACACAGTTTATCGTCGCTAGCATTGTAGGATTGACATATGTGAAATGATACAAGCTGAGTTTGTATTTTCAATTGTTTGATGACATTTTTCGGTTTAGACGATGCATCAAGATACCAAAATATGCACGAACGAAGATTGGAGAACTTATGTCGATTAAAAAGATATCCAATGACATTTGTTTGA